>VUQK01043847.1:2190-13387 GCA_015106715.1 Bujurquina vittata
TTCTTCTGCTCAGCCGCACTTTGGACCCCAAAAACATCATCACCAGCTCATTCTGCACCCCACTGGCAAGCACAAACATGGCACAGATGGCCAAACCACCAAATGGATTCAAACCCAGTTCACGAACACCAGACAGGCATTTGAACACACCAGAAAATACACTCCACAGGTGCCACACTATTCTTGTTAATGTTTGTATTTTTATTTTTCATTTAGTTATTTATGCCAGGCCTCACAGGCAATAAGGAAGGGGTAAGAAAAAGAGGGATAAAAGAAGAAGAAAAAGAAAAGAAGAAAAGGGAAGAAAGAGAAAAAAAGGGGAAAAGGGGAGAAATTCACATCCATATGCATATACATATACACATATACACACAATTCGGAGCAGGCTGAAAACACCCTTACTGGCTGCACTACTGTAACTCCCGATATATGTTTAGGTTGTTCAATTCTACTCTTTTGATTGGAGATGTTTCAAAATGCAACTGCTTGACTTCTAACTTGTATGCAGGCAAGATAACACACCTTTCTTTTCCTGCACTGGCTACCTGTGAGACAAAAGTTTGTTTCAAAATCAGCTCCATAACATATCACAAATCTTTTAATTCTATATTTTCCATCCAGGTCACTGACGTCTTTCTCCCAACAACTTCTCTTAGTACCGCGTCCACCCCACCTACAGTAAGAGGGGTTATTGTATTTTACTTATCACACTTTTAAGTGATGTTACAATGTTTCCAACATTAATATATAGTCATCAAATTTTGGGCAAATTGCTTGCAACCAGCAGCTATGCAAATGATCCTTTCTGCATCTTTCAGTTTAACCCTTGTTTGTTTGTTTTTTGCAATGCTTTTCAGCCTTCCACTGCTTTTACCTGCAGGTAAGTGTGCATATCTCAGTATTCAGCGGGGGTATGACATTCTTTTTGAGCCCCGGCCTCAGTCTTGGTTTCTTCTGCTCATAATCATAGCCTAGAAAATAAAACACCAGACAGGTTATGACTGAGAGGAAGTAAAGTAATTCCAGGACAAAAATCCATTATTAAATGTACATCACAGTGATTGTTTATATAGGTTTGTCTCTAAATACCATACCCGTCATCTTCTCTTTACATCAGCAGAACATACCTGCTTCATCATAAACTGTAACCCTCTTCCTGTGTGCGTTCGCTGGCATGTGACCAGGAAGCTGGGAAACTGTGGGAAAGGTGTTGTCATACCGAATAGAAATCTTTTTTGAATCACATTCTCCTGAAACATAAAACATTGGAAAATGATGAGTGCATTTTGAATTAGTTTAATCTTTAATTTGTATATTTTCATATTTTAATGCATTTTAATAGAATTTAGCTGGAACATTCGTGAAAATCAAAGTTTCCAAGCATCAGAAGTCGAATATTTATGGAGGAATATAGAATAGTATTCGAGTTCATCCAGTAATTTTATTATCAGGGAAACTGTTAGTCCCAGTGTGCACTAAAGTCTTCTTCTAGCTTGCTGCAGTCTAAGCATCTTATTTGCACTCTCCTGTTTGCAAAGTGTTACTGGTAAAGTTTAACACAATCTTGTGTCTTCAGGGGGACTTTTTTCACATACAACTCAGCACCTCAAGAGAGTCACGAAGGATTCCTAAACCACACACACACACACACACACACAATCACAGATCTGTCACCAATGCTGCTGTGCACCCGCACATACTAACAATTAATGATAACTGGCATGCTTAAGTACACATCCCCGATGGTCTTTCAAACATTACAGAACAACATTTACATTTTCACACAGGATTTTTATGTCAAAGAAAAACAAACAAATATCAGCCAAAATCAGCTTTCAATTAATGACTAATTTGAATCATCTTGAACTTGAAGGTGAAGAGAAGAGAGCTCATTAATACCCGAATGTTGTTCTACAAATTGACATCAAATCCTTCTTTGGGACAGACGACAGAGCAGAAGAACATTTTCGGGAAGCTGCAGCTTCCTCCTCACTGCGAGGAACACATGAAACTATACTGTGGATTCATGGATGACGGGCTTCATGGACGATTTCCTGTTTTTGTAACACGAACTTCAAAATCAAATAACTGAACAATTCTTTAACTCTATTTAACTGGCCTCTGATGACAGTAAACAGGTATGAGGTAAATTTGTAATAAAATATGAATTCAAATCAGAAGATTGAGCTTTTGTAGACTTCTCTGTAAACAAAGCTTTTAAAAAAAAGATTTCATGGTGCTGCCACATGATGTCAAATATGGCAAATAAGCATAAAAACCAATTAAACATAATTGAGGTCACAGCGGCTGCGCCCATCTCTGATATACAGTTCATATATTGATCTACTTGCTGCAGGTAAAGATGTGGCATCCCCATACAATAATATAGGTATAAATAATTATTCTAATCACATGTTAAAGCCTAACATGAACTTGTCTTTTTATTAAATTAATGAGGTTAACATATAGTAACACCACACCAGGCTTCACACGGCCCCCAGAAACGTGTCTTTTTATAGTAAATAAATTGATTTTCACGGGTATAAAGTCATTGTCAGTACAGAGGGGTTACAGCACTACTGATAATTAATGAAGAAATAAAAAGAATCCTAACCAACCCCCACAAGATTTAATTAAAGTGCAACTATAAATTATACTTAATGATATAATAGCTTCCACAAAATAACTCCACACATTATCCATTGATAACATGCATGATAATGTGTCAGCCATACCTTTAATTTTTAATAATGTATATTTTATAACCCAACTATGTTCCAAATTTGGAGCTCATGTGGTAGGAAAGCAGCCCAAAGCATGCCTAAGAGTCTTTGGAAATAATGTTACTGTATTTTAACTAATGCCTGGCTATAAAAGGAAAAATATTACCATGAAAAACTCTCCCAACCTGGACTAAAAGACTCCATACCATGAGCCCAGTCTGGTTCCAGACTGCTTGTCTCTGTTTGCTCCGCATAATCTTTGGTCATGTCACACATCATCCCAGGTGCACCAGCTTCCTGCCTACTTCTTCCTGCAGGCTCCACACTTTCCTCTTTGAGGAGTTCAACTAAAGTGTTTGACGAAACTTTGGAGGCTCTTTCTGTTTCTACCCGCAGCTTCTTCCTTTCTGAGAGGGCTGCTGCCCTGTGTTTAGGTGCAAAACGCATCAGCAACGGACGCAGGCTCCTTTCACCATGCTGGATCTTCACGGGTATGCACGTGTGCACCAGGAACAGGCCATTGCTGCAGAGGAACCTCTGAGACGCTGAAGGTCGCGAGGAGACGTGGCTCTTGGTTAGGACCTGGAGGATGTTCTGATGTTCCTTTTTGTTCTTTAGTAAATCATTACAGATGCACAGTAGAGACTTACTGCTGGTAACACTTCTACCTGCTCGTTTCAGATGTCCTCTCACATGGTTGGAAAGGCCAGTTGTGGTATCAAAGCATTCCCAGCACAGAGGACATGTGTGCTGTCCTCCACTTTCTGGCTTAACAGCTGTAATAGAAGAAAACTGTTACAATTCAAATAAAAGAAACACTGTTTTTAGTGACTACACAGAGTGGACTCTAACCAGCATTATGATTCTTTATTGTGTCATAAAATAGGCCCAACTGCACGGCACACAAATACCAAACCATAACCTGTGATGACCCATAATCATATACTGTGAAATGGTTGTTCGCCTTCGAAGAACTCTGGCTTCTATTAAGCAGCGATTAACCAGAGAATATGCAGTCTCAGTGACGGAGGTTAGACGCTAGCTCCAACACATCCCCGGCTCCAATTGGCTACTATTAAAAAAGCACCAGCAAAACAAAATGATTTTCTCACTAAATGCTGGCTTCTCATTTCTCTGTTAATAACATCTGAGGACATCCAGAAGATATCTGCGGTGTTGATTTAAAATGTGATATGAAGTTCAAAGTAAAAACACCATCAGTGTATTTGTAATTTCACTTCCCTTTTCACAGTTAATGTGTGCAAAGACCCTGCACTCCTTACAAGGACTCCAAATGGGAAAGCTGACTCAGTGGCTGTTGTCACACCTCACTGCATCCATTATAAAATGGCTCCTATTTATTATATTTGAGGCAGGCAAACGCACCGATGATTAATTCCTAAGACACCACTGTCCATGCCCATGACTTTAGCATGCACTGGCATCTAAGCGTTTGCAGGTCTGAACTTGGCTGCTGGGCCATAATGGGACAATCACTGTTTGGGATGTTTGGTTAGCTGAGTTGTTGCCAGTTTCAGTGGTTAAAATAATCCTACCTCTTTTCCTTTTCCTCATAGAGCTCCTTCTGCGAATTCTTGGCTGATGGTCCCACAATGCAACTTGCTCTGGGGAAACCGTGTGCCGAGCGTTATAGCTCAGCCCAGCTCTGTGAAGATGTCCGCGCACATGATTGGACAGACCCACTCCAGACTCAAACATGGCAGGACAGTAAGGACAGGGCTTATGCTTCCCTGATGGTGAGGGGGAAATATCAAAACCATCACTTGGAGATGTATTAAGCCGTTCTGCGGACTCATCACTCCCCATCGTTTCAGTGTGCTCCTCCTTGATTACGAGCTGCTCTATGTCACTGCAGTCTTCATCTCCATCATCTTCAAACTTGAGTGTGTGGGGATTTTGTTTGGCTGTAAAGCTCTTCCTCTTTCTCAAATACCTCCGAGCATACAACTTCCTTTCATTCTCTCTGCTTTCCAAGAAGCTGCCTGTAGCTTCGCTGGTGTCATCACTGAAGTTATCATCACCCTCACAGCCTTTCTTTAACTCCCTAACTGCACACTGCTTCTTAAGCCTCTGGCTAAGCCCAGGCAATATATTACCATTCATTCTTTCAGTAGTGTTATGCAAAGGTGTAGTCATTTTTCTCATTGATGGAGAATTTTGGCTCACTTGCACTCGTAAACTCCCGTTTACGGGGTCATTTTTGCTTCCCTGACAGAACATCTGGTCCAATTTAAGCTTCCTGGCTGTAAAAGCAGCGGCTGCAGGACAGTTTGCCAGCTTTAAGCTGCCAAAAGCCTCGCGGTCATTGTTTTCAGCATCTTCTTCTACACAGGTGAGATCAGCTTCCACATCCAATTTTTCTGCCGGCTGTAAGAGTAACTTTCCATGCTTGTCCATCCTCCACAAATATGGTGACAGCGTGCTTTCAGTGCAGCTGGCTCTGGCTTTAAGCTGGAGAAAATCAGTGGGTTTTTGAATGTAAGTGTTCCCGTCTTGACTGGAACAGCAGGTCACGTTTTTAAAGCTGGCCATTCGAGCTCGCTCGGTCATTTTTCTGTATTTATATATTGCAGAATGTTTTTCCAACTCTACTTTGTCTCTGCTGGTGAAAAAACCCGTTTTCCACTGAACAGGGTCTGCTCCCCCGGCATCATTAGTACGACTCATGCTCCTGCACTGAGGCTGGTGTGTGTCGAGGTGTGCGACATGCGAGTGCACTACAAGTGCCCGCTGTGTGGAGGTGATGTAGTTACCCTCCTCGCAAAAGTAGTAGTGCTTCAGATTATTGTGCGTTTTGGTGTCCCGGAGAAAGATTTTGGGGCAGTTAGAGCCAAACGTGCAGCGAGAGCGCGGCGGCCCCGCGGCGGCCCTGCCTTCAGAGTCGGTCTTTCTGAGACCTTCGAGTTCCTCCGTGAGCTCTTCCAGCCTGTCTTGGTGAATAATGATGTGCCTCATGAGGGAGTTGCTATCACAGAACAAAAGCCCGCACTCTGCGCATCTAAAGGGCTGTGAAACACTGTTCACCTGATTATGCTCGCCTAAATGATACATCATGTGTCTATGAAAATGTCTTTTTTCCTTGAAATTATCATTGCATATCGTGCATGAAAAGAAAAGTGAATCTTGTTCAAGTTGCTCTGCCTTCAACTGTTCCACTTTTGGACTAGCACAGTTCTCATCTTCAGGGTCATTTTCCTCATTACCGCCTCCCCGCGCGCTGCTATAAATACAGCTCTCAGAGTCTAAAGCTGTGTTCCCACAAAGGTCTTTGAATGGCAGAACTGAATATTTAATGTCAAATTGTGTACCCAAAAATTCATCTTTGTTGCCAGTGTCAACACTTTCAGCATCATTACCGCTGCAGAAATGTCTGTAGCTGTTGTTAACCTTTTCAAGACAGCCTAACATGCTTTGCGTGTGTGTTTTGTGCTTCCTGTCTCTTTGGGGCGTCGCTTCGGTCTCCAGCCTTCTGTCATTGTGCAAAAAGCATTCTCTTGTTGAATCCCACCTGATTACTTCAGTATTATCATAATCATCCAAAGAGACTCCTGACCGTTCCGTGTCCCATGGAGATCTTGTTTTTATTGTCTGCTCTGGCAAAGGTTGGCTAACGTGCATTTGCTCTGCTCTGTCACCTGACAGTGTGGAACAGGCCAGTTTAGACTCATTCTCCTCCGAGTGAGACAGTGGCGTGTTGACACCTGGCTGTGTGGCCGGTGTTTTTACGTCGGGCCCCACTGTGTTCTTCCAAGCGTCTGATTGAAGCTCACTGGGTGGTGGTAACACCTCAGGGCTCATGTCCTTCTCCGCCTGCCACGCGGCATCCAGGACACTGTTGGATAAAACAGTGCCTTTGTTCAGGACACAGTGTACCTCTGAGTTGGGGTGTGAACCAGGTCCATTAACAAGTGCTCCTGAAGGCAATGAATTGCCTGCATGGGGAACAGCAGGGACACTGCTGTATACAAATGGATTCGGCTGGGTTCCATTTAAAGGGTTTTCGTGTTCATCCGAGGACAGACCTGCAGCATTGTTCTTCAGGGAGAACGTGTGAGTCTGTAATGGCTCCAGAGTCCGACCCGGGCTGTCAGACACCGATTCCACGTCTTTGTCCTCTCGTGCATTTAACTTCACATCACACAGACTTTCTGAAACACGAAAAAGAACAAAATTATTAGGTCAACTTCAAGCAAGTCGAATAAATCACCCAATGACTTAAACACAGTGTGCACCATAAGCTGCAAAAGATAACACTGATGCACAGTTTAATTCTTTTTTCTCATTGTTACTGACAATGTGCTGTTGTTAAAAACATATTTTTTTCCTCGTGGGCTATTCCCACTGCTCCGTAAAATGAGAGCGGTATTATTCTGTGCCGCATTATGATTTTCCAACACCCTCTTTCGCCACCTCTATTCACAACAAACCCTGCTGTTAGCCTTGAATACCCTGGTGAGGATGCTTAATTATGTGAGCGTACCTCTGGGATACAACCTTCCTGCTTCTCCACCTAAAGTTCTCAGTCGCCTGCTAAAATTGACCAATTTCCATGGGAACAAAGTACACCTCCAATGAGATCATATTGCGTCTTATCACTCTGTGATGGTGCCAACACAGATCCCAGCATGAGACTGTTCTTACTTGAATCCTGACAAATTGGCAGGCACACAATCTGTCTCAAATACAAACACAGACTCACACAAAGAAAACATAGACTTTGGCACATACACGTGTGCAGGCATACAGATTCATTTAAAGCACCGTGATTCTTTGTTATTCCGTATTTGTGTGGACCGTATTAAAACAAATAGGCGCGATCACGTCTGAAAACCTGCACGTTGGATCTTTGATCATATTTTGCTGTCCGGAGCAGATTTAGCTGAAAACATATGCTCAGTGGATTTGACATCCAGGGCCGGTTGTTCTCTACAGGAAGCTGCATTGCTAACGAAGTGGTAAATTCAGTGTTAATGAGTGGCTTCACTGTTACCACCTCAGAGGTAAAACCTTCCGAGCTCCATATTCTCCCCATCTGTTGTGGTGTTAAAGGTTCGAAAGGGGAACAGACGCTCTACATTTAAAGCGCGCTTCGCTGTTACCCCCAAACGGCAGGGTGGCAAAACCATCAAAATATCTTGGTGGAAAATGTGCAAGCCTCATTAGCAGCCAACTCACACAACTCGCTTCTATATATAAAGAACTGGGGCTCAACAGAAAAGCACATTTTAAAAATGTATTTGCTTCTATTTACTTCATTTAGTCAATGTTAAAATGCTGACTTTGCCTTGCCTGAAGATATTTACAGGGATTATGAGCTTTAATGCAGTTAAGCTGCATGCACAGATCAATCTGCTGTGAGCTTTTACTAACCCCGTCTGCTATTTTCCCCAAGACTCTCACTTTGTGTTTTCAGTTTGCTAAATGAGATTTAGAAGCAGTGCGGTGATCCCTTTGTGTTCATCATTGTGTTCTGTTAGACAATAGAAAACAATCTAACACCTCTCTTTTATTGTCAAGCTTTTTTGTTGTTCTTCCAGCACCTTCAGTTTCTTTTTGTGCATCTCATCATGTGAACAGAATGATATCTGTCAAACGCACTCCTCTCTCCGTATACTACACATAAACCTCTGGTGCATCTGTGCAACCACACAATCTAACTCAACAACCTGACAATCAATGCAACATTACAGGTATTTTCAGGAAGGAATAAAGCAGGAACAAACACTTCATCTACTAAATACTATAATGAACATTTTCTATTGTGACAGAGCTGATAGCTGTTTACAAACTGTCACCTATGTGATGAATATTGCAGATGTGTTGCACTGCAGAATTGTGCGTGCGTGCCCAATGATCCAGAAAATTAAAGTTCTGATTTTCACTTTACCAACAGTCAAAATGAAATCGGCCCAACTTGAGTTAGGCAGTTAATTTGATCTCCTGCAGCATGCGCTGGTATTTGGTGGGCTGGGAAGCATGCCATGTACTCGCATCAGCATAGCTTTGAGTCTGGCTCCCAACCACAGCGCACGTCATGCTCTATTCCCTTTCATCTTGCTGTCATTCTCCACTGCGAACAATCTGAATTCATGAAAATAGCATAACGTTCGACTGTAAATGACTCGTTCCGGTACACGAGGTAAGCAGTAATTGTACATGTGTTCTTCTAGACGTGTTCCTGCACTCCTGCGAGAACAGGTAGTCAGAAGCCCGCCTCTGTTATAATGACAGAGTGCAAAGGTCAAGCTTTCTTCTACGAACTGTTAGCTGAATTCTGTCATTATTTTCTCTGCATTTCATGAACCGTCCACGCTACAAAGCTGGAACCTGTAGCGGTGTGATGACAGTCCGGCTTTCTAGTCATTTCTGCAATTTTGGACCAAAAGAACAAAAGGTCAAGTGAAGTGTGAAACTCTGAGGCTAATAAGACAGGAAACCTGGAGGAAGATATCCAGTAGATAAAGAAACTCTAAAAATGGTAAATAGTGGAGATGTGCAAAAGTACGTTACATAATGTGTTTCACAGGGTTTATTTTCCATCAGTGAAATCAAGAAAGATGTGCCGGCTGATGACAGTAGGTGTTGGAGGTGTAGGAGAGTGCACTCGTCCTAGCTCTGTGGAGCTGTGCTGTGATAAAAGCTGCTTGGATAAAAATGCTAAAAATCAATATGAGTAATTTGGGAGTTTTTTTTTCTGACGTGAAGGTAACATTTTAAATATGGCTGATATATTTGTTTCTGCTGCCCTATAAAGTATAACACATCAGACGGAGACGATACAGGTACAAAGCTAGCTGTTTTCATGGATAATGTTGCTGTGTTAAACAGGCAGATGTATATTCACACAGTATGGTGCAAAAGTCCTGAGTCTCCCCACATTTCTTCAAAATTTGCTCAGAAAATTGGAAATAGTAGGTGCCGATTTATTGAAATGTGCAAAAATACACGAGAATGACGTAAATAAGGCAAAAACAGCTTGTTGGTCAGCATTAGTTGATCAAGATTAATTTTGGTGTGACCGCCTTTATTCTGAACTCACTGAGCAGCTTCCTGTAGTTTCTTTAAGCAGTCTGGGCTTCTTGAAGGACATTCAAAGCTCTTCTGTGGATGTTTCTGCCTTTGGTTCTCTGTCAGGATGAACCCACACTGCTTCAGTGATGCTGATCCCCAGGCTCTGGGGAGGCCGATCCATGACTGTATTTTTCTACCCAGGAATGCTTTTACTGCACTGACAATGTGTCTGGGATCATTGGGATCATGCAGAAACACAAAGCCGGTGCCAATCAGATGCTTTCCAGATGGGACTGCATGGTGGATTTAGATCTGATGCTAGTTTTTTTGCATTCATTATTCCAGCAATTTTCACAAGATTCCCAACAACACTGAAAGTGACAGAGCCTCCACCATGTTTTACAGATGCTAGCCAGCGCTTGATCGCGAAGTGCCGCACCGGGCCGAGAATTTCACCAGTTCACTATCAGAACTGTTTGTTATTACCAGAATTAGCAAGCAGGGCAACTATTAGCATTAGCAGGTGGTCGTCCAATCCTTCGATACCACCGGCTATGATTTTTTTTTTTTATGGCTGGATCCCTGACACTGTAGTACCTCTTTCCTGACCTCCTCCGCACCTACAGAAATGTTGGATCCATCGCTCCATCAGACCTGCTGCCTGATGTTCAGCCCAGTTTTAGTGTAACATGACATCCGTCAGCCTTTCCTCCCTGTTTCTCTTCCTGACAACCGCCCTTCCTCTGAGACCATTTCTAATGAGGCTTCAGTTCAGTTCAGTTCAATTCAATTTTATTTATATAGCGCCAAATCACACCAAACAGTCACCTCAAGGGGTTTTATATTGTAGGTAACAACCTTACAATAATACAGAGAAAACCCAACAGTCAAAATGACCCCTATGAGCAAGCACCTGGCGACAGTGGGAAGGAAAAACTCCCTTTTAACAGGAAGAAACCTCCAGCAGAACCAGGCTCAGGGAGGGGCAGTCATCTGCCGTGCCATTCAGGCTGCGGGGAGAGAGACAGAGATTAATAATAACTAATGATTAAATACAGAGTGGGGTATAAACAGAGTAAACAGAGGTGAATAAAAAAACAGTGAATCATGGGAACCCCCCAGCAGCCTAGGCCTATCTGGTCTTTAAGTGATGACGCAGAATTCCATTTCCGGGTTCAAACTCTCCGGTGTTCAATATACAGCAATGTTATGTCCCTTGTTGTTTAAATACCAATAGCAGCATAATTAAGGGAGGGTTCAGGGTCACCTGATCCAGCCCTAAGAGACACTATCATTTGAAAGTTTTAAGCCTAATCTTAAAAATAGAGAGGGTGTCTGTCTCCTGAATCCAAACTGGGAGCTGGTTCCACAGAAGAGGGGCCTGAAAGTTGAAGGCTCTGCCTCCCATTCTACCTTTAAGAACTCTAGGAACCACAAGTAAG
>VUQK01043848.1:0-10440 GCA_015106715.1 Bujurquina vittata
TTATTGTTGACAATGTTTGAATAATCGTTGCAGCCCTATTTTTGATAGAGCTTATAGTTAGGGCTGGATCAGGTGATCCTGAACCATCCCTTAGTTATGCTGCTATAGCCCTAGGCTGCTGGGGGGTTCCCGTGATGCACTGTTTCTTTTACTCACCATATTTTTACTCTGTTTAATCATTCTCTTTGTCTCTTCCACAGCATGTTTTTTGTCATCTCTCTCTCCCCTCAGCCCCAACCGGTCACAGCAGATGACTGCCCCTCCCTGAGCCTGGTTCTGCTGGAGGTTTCTTCCTGTTAAAAGGGAGATTTTCCTTCCCACCGTCGCCAAGTGCTTGCTCATAGGGGGTCGTTTTGACTGTTGGGTTTTCTCTGCAGTATTGTAGTGTCTTTACCTGCAATACCTTGAGGCGACTATTTGTTGTGAATTGGCGCTGTATAAATAAAATTGATTTGATATATAAAGTGTGTATATATATATATATATATATATATCTTTTTTTAAGAGATTCATAAACTTATATAGATATTTTTATATATATATATATCACTATTCAGCCAAAAAAAATATTGTGATATTATTTTTGGTCCATTTCGCCCACCTATATATAAATAATAAAAATAATGCCGCTACTTTACGGAGTTTCACTTATTGCAGGGGTTTCTGGAATGTAACCCCCAAACTGTAGTGGATGACTGAGAATCTACACAGACATAGTGCATTTACCTTCGTTTCTGCATTGAGTATGTGTAAGCAACTGTAAGCAGGCAGCAGTAGATGGCACTATGTCACTGCTCCTGTCTGTGGCTTGACTCTGGAGTTTACAGCAATTCAGTGCACATTATATTGTAAGGTAAAAACAGTACAATAATTAGAGAAAACCCAACAATCAAAATGACCCCTATGAGCAAGCAGTAGGCAACAGTGGGAAGGAAAAACTTCCTTTTAACAGGAAGAAACCTCTGGCAGAACAGGCTCAGGGTGGAGCAGTCCTCTGCAATGACTGACTTAGAGTTAAAGATTAATAATAACTGATTATAATTGGTGTATAAACAGTGTAAAAAGAGGTGAATGAAAAGAAACATTCAGTACATCTTGGGACCCCCCCCAGCAGCCTAGCCCTATAGCAGCATAACTCAGGGAGGGTTCAGGGTCACCTGATCCAGCCCTAACTATAAGCTTGACCAAAAGGTAAAGTTTTAAACCTAATCCTAAAAATAGAGAGGGTGTCAGCTGCATTTTCATGCTAGCGTTTCATGTTGGTGCACGGACGCAGCAAGAAGGTTCTTTTTTTTTTTTTAGCACCAACCCTTATCTTGTAGTATCGTATGTCCTTTATAAGTCATAAGTCCTTTTTCCCATTTCCTTTAGGGCTCCAGGTCCAGAGACAAGCTAATCAGAGTGCACTCCTCTCTCAGTCCAGAGGAGGTGTTGAAGAGGCTCAGACAGGCTGCAGGCTGACAGAATGGATGGAGGAGAAGGAAACAACAGGAGGATGGGGAATAGCAGTTCCTGTCCTGTTTATTTGACTAATACCACTTTTCAACAGTCATTTACTAAACAATTCAAGGAACTTTGACCATCTTTTGGTGATTAAAAAATATAAATCTATTATTTTAATTTAAGTATTTTTACTTTGCACAAATGATGTTTCTGACCTGGGCCAGTATGAGGCATGAGAATAACTTAACAAAATCATCTACCACCCACGTTCCATTGAGCAGTGTTTCCAGAGAACATCCAAAAAACATGTTAAAATCTGACTTACTGTTTTTTATTTTTGGCACGTGATTATCCATGAATGAAATGGTTATGACCAGTATAATGGATGTTTGTTAAAGGCTTTTTTTGCAGTGTACACACCAGAATTGAAACTTGAAGTATAGTCAATCTGTAACTCTCATAAAGTGCTGTGAAAAATATTTACCTTCTTCAAGAATTTTTATTCTTTTGTATATTTGTCACACATTTCAGCTCATCAAAAAAAATTTAATATTAGACAAAGATAACGCAAGAAATAATAAAATGCAGTTCCTAAATAAAGATTTTTATTTATCAACGGAAGAAAGTAATCCAAATTTACATGGATCTGTGTTAAAAAAAAAATTAATTTTCCCATAAACCTGAAAACTGATGGTGCCACTTTTGGCAGCCAGCGCTGCAATCCAGTTTTTGTGATAACTGGCAATGATTGGCTGTGGAGGAATTTAGTCCAGCATGAATGGCCTGTTTAAGGTTATGTCAAAGCATCGCAATTGGATTTAAGACTGGACTTTGACTAGGCCACTCAAAAACATTTTTTGGTTGTTTTGAGCCATACACAGATGGACTTGCTCGTGTGTTTCACAACATTGTCCTGCTGCATAATCCAAATGCACTTAAACTTTAGGGTGTGAACTGATGGCTAGATATTCTCCTTCAGGATTTTATTTTAGAGAGCAGAATTCATGGTTCAATTACAGCAAGTGATCCAGGTCCTGAAAGCAGCCCCACACCATCACATTACCACCACCATGTTCAACTGTTTGTATGATGCTCTTTTTATGAAATTCTGAGTTAGTTTTATTCTAGATAAAACCTTGCAAAATGGATGCAAACCTTTTAAAAATTTAAACTTTTGAATATTTTCCCAAAAGTCCTGGGGATCATCAAGATGTCTTTTGTTAAATATGAGAAATGTGGGGGTTTTGGTCCCATTTTTGCCCGCTCTTTTGGTGTGACTGGTGAAATTGAATTTAGCTTTCCAAAAAAATTTGGTTGTTCATTCATTCACAGTTAATTCATGATTTAATGAGGGGGGCAAATACATTTTTATATAAGGCTGGATTGGTTTGGAAAGGCTTTTTCCCCCTTAATAAAATCAACATTTAAAACTGAATTTTGTATTTACCTAGGTTACCTCTGTCTTAATATTAAAATTTGTTTAATCTGAAATATGTAAGTGTAACATTCTTTTTCACAGAACTGTACCAATCCTGAAACCTGTGGTTGACATATTTCATAAACTGAAATAAATTCCCTCAATGAGGATTTTTTCTCTAATTACAACCATGGAATAAAAAGGATACAAATTGAATTTTAGAAAAATAAATGTCACTGTGACACTATCAACATCTTTATTTATTTATTGGCATAAGTAATTTCCATTTAACTCAGTTGCATTATATTTTTCTGGTCCAACAGCTGTGATACAGGATGCTCATCGTAGTGTGAGCCACCACGCAGTTGCAGCCATCTAAACATTTAGATGACAATGAGATGTGATTTTAAAAAGTTTTGAGTTGGCAGATTTCCTCTGAGTAGTCTCCCGCAGATGTGATAGGATGTTTCAGTAGAACTGTGGTGACAGTTTTGTTGTAGGGGAAAAATTCATGGTGCACAACCAAATATTGACTAGAGTTGTTAAAACGATTAAGGCTCAGATACCAATCAATACTAAATACTAAAACTAACGGATTAGATATGGATTTGCACTATCTCTAACAGCCCAAAAAGGAACACTTTGAAAATATCTCAATGGAGGAAAAAATCATTCTAGATATTTATACTGATATGGACTGGTAATGTGTTATGAACAAAAGGATGCCACATTATTCGATGGAAATGAAAATAATCAACCTACAGAGGTCTGAATTCAAAGACACCATAGTGAAAAATGATGTGGCAGGCTAGTCGATGTTGCTGATATTTCATTGCAGCAACTCAAACTGGTACTCAGTAGTTGATATGGAGCAGCATAGTGGAGCGGTGGTTAGCACTGTTGCTTAACAGCAAGAAGGTCCTGGTTTGAATCCACTGTCTGGTTGGAGCCTTTCTCTGTGGAGTTTGCATGTTTTCCTTGTGTCCAGGGACTCTAAATTCCTCCCACAGTCCAGTTAGTGAGGTGAAGTTAATTGGTGATTCATGAGTGTGAATGTTTGTCTCTCTGTGTTAGCCCTGCAACACAGGTGACCTGACCAGGGTGTACCCCACCTTTCACCCTATGACATCTGGGATAGGATCCAGCCCCCTGGTGACCCTGAATTGGATAGATGGATGGAGAGTTTGTATGACCTCCACATGCCTGTATGCCTGACATCAGGCATTCTTTCAATGAGACAACGGATGTGTCCTGGGGTATATTTTCCTAGATCAGGGCATCAATGAGCTCCTGAACAGTCTGAGGTGCAACCTGGTGGTGTTGGATCGATGGTAATAAAATATCCTAGAGGTGTTCTGTTGGATTTAGTTCAGGCGAGCATGGGGCCCTGTCAGTGAGATTGATTCCTTCATCCTCTAGGAACTGCCTGCATAGTCTCGCTACATGAGGCCAGGCATTGTCATGCACCAGGAGGGAGCCCAGGGTGCAGTGGGTCTGACAATGGGTCCAAAGATTTCATCCTTATACCTAATGGAACTCAGGGTGCCATTGCCTACCCTGTAGAGGTCTGTTCATCCCCAGACCATCACCGATTCTCCACTGAACCAGTCATGCTGGATGATGTTACAGGCCCCATAATGTTCTCCACAGCTTCTCCAGACCCTTTCACATCCGTCACGTGCTCAGGGTTAACCTGTGTGAAAGCACAGGGCGCCAGTGTTTATCCTCTTCTTTCTTACACAAAGGAGCAGATACCAGTCTTGCTGACTGGTTAAGGAAGCTCTACGGCCCTGTCTAGCTTTCCTAGAGTAACTGTGTCCTGGATTCTCCTTCAGGCTCTTGAGACTGTGCCGGGAGACGCAGCAAAACTTCTGGAAGTGACATGTATAGATGTGCCATTCTGGAAGAGTTGGATTACCTGTAATCTTACAGAGATCACAGGTAGTCCACTCTGTAATCTTACAGAGGTCCATAGCTGAAGGTCCAGCTATGGCTTCATGCTATCAGTAGTGACACTGACCCTAGCCAAATCTAAAATGAGTGAAAAAAATGTCAGAAAAGATGTGGAAGGTAAAATAAATGTTATTGGCCTACATCTGTAAAACCATTCTTATTTTGGGCTTGTTTCATTGTTACCCCTTTAGTGCTCTTGTTTTAATTAAAAACCAAAGGAGCTGAAGCTGATGAACAACCCCCTCTGCTACTTAACTGACCAAATCAATATCCCAGACGTTTAATTAACTTGATGCTAATACTCTCTTCTAAAAACGTGTTCCTTTATTTCTCCTTTTAGCCTGTCCTATTGCCCCATGTGAGCCACCATGTTTTCAGAACAGTCCCTCTTGCACATCCACGTGTCTAAAGTTTCTGGAGAAACAAGAAAAAAAATTCTCATTAGCGTCAGTTGTCAGCCACAGAATCAGAGCAGTACAGTGAATTAGCAACGCGGTAATGAGCCTTGCTTTCTTACAGTTAAAATGCTTCAAAGAGAAAGCACCACCGCTAGATGTGAGCTGACATCAAAGCATGGCAAGATAACGATTTTGTATCAAACATCACAGCTCTTATGAAGCTTCATCCTCAAACAGCCAACTTATTTAATATGCCAGCTCTGCAAACAAAGTTTCTGCTTCTTGAGGACTGTTAAAAGTCAAGTTTTTCTACACTGTCGCTGAGAGCATTATATAATACCTTGGGCAGGGCTAAAAGCTGGACCAAATCACACTTCAGTTTCATGCTGTTTTTTGCCAACTGAAGTAATTTTTCACGGTGTGTCTCCTCTGCTGAGCCTGGATCAGCAGCTTTATGTCTGCTGATGAGTACCACTGAAGCTCATGTCAGCCGGATGGAGGTTTCAGACACTGCATTTAAGCCTCTTCTGACTGGGAGGACATTTTACCTCCTAAATTTAAGAGATTCATAAACTTAATTCCTCCTTTCCTTCACACTGGGTGCTGGAAGATCTCTGTGGTCAATTTGTGAAAATTACAGACTGTCAAATATGTCAGTTTAAACTCAGTTACAGGTTGCATTCTGTAAAATCAAATCAAATTCATATAAGTAAACAAGCAGTCCTCAAAATATCACTCAAAGTTCTGGATGCACTGTTAAGCAATAAATTTTGAAGTAGCCTAACAGTTGTAATAGTGTCTGTACATAGTCAACATAAGCTGGCAAATGAAAGTACAATTCTGCTGTATTTGATCAATGTTTACTTTAAGTTTTCCCAATGAATTGGAGGCTACTCATATTAAAAAATAACATTTCAAGTAATCATTTCAAGTAAAAAAAGGTTTGCAATAAAAAAAAATTGAAAAGCTTTTGAAAAAGTTGTCTTCAAATAAATTGCTTAATTAAAAAAGTTGCATTTAAAGCCTTAAAAAGTCATTTGAGTTTCCCCTTCTTTGCCTGCAGAAGATGGACTACAAAAGTCATATCTTGATTTTCTAACCTTATTGCTTTATGCAGGTCATTTAAATGAGAACAACATGTGAAAAATATGGTTGGAATTTTAAAGAAAAAGGAACATATAGGACCAGATTTACTAACATTTGCAGCAGCACAAAACTTTCTTTTGACATTAACAAAAGAGGCACAGTGTCAGTTTTGTGACTGTAAGATGTGAACAGGAGTACTTTTGTGGCTCGCCTTATACACCAAAGGTATTCACTCACCCATCCACGTCATTGAATTCAGGTGTTCCAATCACTTCCATGGCAACAGCTGTGTAAAACCAACAAGAAGCAACAATAAGCTCTTAAAAAAACACAAAAAATACTACTAATTAATAATAATAATAATAGCCTGGCTAAGGCACACAAACTTGACACATATAGAAGATACGCAATACAGATGGGAGGACAAAATGGGAATACCAGGGGAACAACAACTAACCAACTGGAGCTTGCAGGGAACTAAAGGCACAGGAGGAGAGAAGACAAGTTGCAATTTCGTATAAGCTTTTGCTGTCAGACAAGTGGCCTCGCATTTGAATACTTGGTATACAGAGGAGCCCATGGTTCACTCGATGCAAGGTGCCCAGGCCTAAAAAGAAAAGTAACAAGGTTGCAATGGCTCAAAGTCCAGACCTCGACTCCACAGCAACGCTGTGCTGCTTGGAGAACTGTGCATAATCTAAAACCTGCAAACCTTGATGAACTGAAGCAACATTTTTAACAAGAGTGGGCCAAAATTACTCCACAACAATAAAAGAGACTGATAAAGTCATCCAGAAAACCATATTTAGCTGCTATAAATGGTAAATAGACTAGTTCTCATATAGCACTTTATACAACAAGTTTTTACATTTACCCATTCACTTCCTTCTACAGCTAGGTACTTACTATCTCACATTCACACCCTGACAGTTGCATTAGAGAGCAACTTGGGGTTCAGTATCTTGCCCATACTTTGGCATGCAGACTGGAGCAGCCAGGAATTGAACCAACAAACTTCCAATTAGCAAATAACCTGCTCTACCTTCTGAGCCACAGCTATCCCTATACTTCAGGTTATTGCTGCTAAAGGTGGTTGTACAGGGTGCAGGTTTTTCACAAACTGCATCTGTTCTAATATATAAAACCTTGTACTTTATTTTTCATTTCTGGATCTAATGATTGAAGCTGTTCAGTAACTGTACACATCCCTCCAAGTTTTAGTGAATGATGGTCTCATCTTTAAAGCCTTAATTGTGGCTGCTGTCAGTCATAAACAGCAATTAAAAGATAGCTCTCTGCACAGACAAAGATAAGGGTTATCTGGCTTGACTAGGGATAATAGAGCTGGACTGCTATTTCTTGAGAAGATTAGAGGAAAACTGAGAAGATGGATTGATGAAAGCTCAAATACAGTCTGTGGGATTTTGGAGATTAAGCGGTTCAGCATGTTTTTGTTCAGCTCAGCCTCATTTGCTACTCTTCATTTTGTTCCCGATAGCTCTTGCAGCCTTAGTTCATTACAAGTGAGTAATTTATACAAAAGACTCAGACAATGTATTTACTACTTAATGAAACCTTGAAAGCAGCATGGTTCCAATAGGTAGGAGGGCGTAAATGAGGGGCCAGTTCTAATCTGGCCGTTTGGCTCCAGACAACATTCAGTGGTAGGTATCTGCTTACTGCCTTTGCATGATTTATAAATCCATTTCTGGCTACTTGGTTTGACAAAAAAAATTCAGTTGTTTCCCTTATTACAGACAGACTGTCCAAACAGTAATATCTACCTGAAAAATAAAATGGATGTGATTCTTTATACAAAAGAATTTAAAGTTGGATGCTTGATGTGGTACTAATGCAACCAGGTTTCTTAATAAATAAATACATCAGTGACCAGTATAAAGTGCTCAGTTAGAGTAGAAAAGCACTGATAGGTTCATGATCATTTTAACAATTAACAAACAAGGAACAAACGCACAAGGTCATTTTCTTGCGCGGGAAGGCCATCTTCTGCATCCCGCATGGACACAGAGGAGGGGATCTTCCTCTGCATCCCGCATGGACACAGAGGAGAGAAAGCCTTCACCGAGCTGCTGGCTTCACCAGCTTTTATTAACATCTGCATACAATAAGAGTCACATGACTGTAGGTGTTTCCGGTTACAACACACAGTAATCAACATTCCCACAGTCCCCCATATATGGATGCAACCTCACGTGACCTAAAGGTGTTCGCACTCATGTGCTAACTCTGTTTGTATGCATATGAGGTTAGGGGTGTCCTCCATTGTAACAATGAGGAGTTCCTCTGTGTGTGTCTCTAGGTGTGGCTGGGACAGCCAGTGATAATGATCACAGTATTCCTTCGAAAAGCTCCTTTAAAATTATCACAAGCTTGTCCCCATTCAAGTAAAACCAAACCAACAGGATTACACACGAAACAACTCATACAAATAGAAGATATGATAATTCATAATGAAAGTTCATATAATAATTCCAACAAGCACTATATAAGAACTAGTCCATTTACAGTACCATGTACTTGCAACTACTTAAACCCTATATTTAATTGAAGTAGTACACACAACAAATCGAGGATTCAAGGATTCTTTATTGTCATCCACACTACATTTGCATACAGTGCCTCTGAAAAGCATAAGTGGATGAGAATGGATGTGTAAGCATTTGGCAACTGAGGAGACCAACTGTTTGAATTGATTTGTTTTTTAAGTTCTTGCTTGATATATACATAAGCTCCAACCCGATGATCCTGAAGGATAAGCGGAAGAAGAGGGATGCATGGCTGGATATACAGAACAAAGTTGTAGAAGAAGAGCCAGAAGGAAGAAGGCCCTAAAAGGGATCAAAGACCCACAGAAGATCTGCATCCTGCTACAGTTTCTCTTCTGTCTGCAGTAAAAACCAGCAGCTTTCATCCTCACTTTCACTAACAGTCAGCAGGATTTCTGTGCTGCTGACATGGTGTTTATGTCTTTATGATGATCTCATAAGGAGACAATCACAGACTAAATCATGGCCTGGAGTGAGTGGAACAACATGGCAGGTTTTAAACCTCTTACCTCATTCCTCTCTGCAGGTTTATTTATAATCATCTGCTTCCTCAAGCATACAAAACCACTCCGAAGCAGCTGATATAACACACCACTTTAATGCCAAAACTATTTCGTTTTTAAACTGTATTTTGTGCATGCCCAGCGCTGACTCCCAATGCTCTTAGTCTGACACTAAAGCCTTGCTGACAACAGAAGGATTTGACACTGTGGTTTGGACTCAGCAGACAACAGTCCAATCACTTTGTGGCTGGAAATCAAAAGTCTGGGAATTTGGGGTTAATACTTGCTATCAAGCTATTGGTCTTAAGAAAGCTCTGGTGAATGAAGGAAAATCAAAACAAGTGGGACTTAGTAGGTATTTTGTTCATGAACAGGGAAAATTGTCCAGGGGCTATCACAGAATGCCTTCAGCACTGGCTTTTTTAATCATACTATAATCTTTCGCTTACTTTGCCAGAGTGGGTTTGTTGCTTAAAGTAGTTTAAAGTCAGGCTCCTGCTTTATGCATTTCATGCCTATGGCAACATTCTGCTGCTGAAAGCAGTCAATTCATGTTTTCTTTAATTCTGAAAGAGAACTTTGTCAAATCTGAGGAAATAACTGAGAATAACAAATGGCCTAAAATGCATAACGTGTGGGAATTTGATGGATGCAAGTATTTCTAAGACAAAGACCTGAAAATCAGTACGGGCTGTAATTGGGATGCATTTTGGTCATTTCTATAACAAGGTGGACGATATCCCCTGAATTGCCTATTGTTCACATTGTTATATAACATTGTGACGTGACATTTGTATGCCATGTTCCTCTGTGCAGTTATGACTGCAGGTAGTACAATGATTGATCAATGTCACACCTTTGCTCAGCCTAAATGTAACCACACTGTGAGCTCAGCTTATAGGCTTTATAGAAAAGGTGGAGATACAGTGTAGCAAATTGCCTGCTGAATTTGGAGGTTTACTCACTTCCAAAGAAATGAACAGTCTCTAATTTTTATGGTAGTTTCATTTTAATGTAGAGAGACATTATAGCAATTCAGAATAAAAGTTATAAACTCATTTGCATGCCATTGC
>VUQK01043849.1:15892-31002 GCA_015106715.1 Bujurquina vittata
TTCGTGAGCCAAATAAGGCAGTAGTGATGAACAGTCACCAACTTCCCCCATATGGATGACATTTTCTCTGAAATGCGTGAAGCCACAGTTTTCTCCACTATTGATCTGGCAAATGCTTATCATCAGTGTTGCTGGCTGAAGAGAGCGGTGACATAACAGCATTCATAACGCATGAAGGAGTATTCAGGTTCTGCCGAGTCCCATACGGACTATGTTCAGCCCCAAGTGCATTTTCAAAGCTTGTGTCTCTGGTACTAAAAGGCTTCAAAGGGGTCCAGAACTATCCAGATGATGTGATAGTTTATGGCTGCAACTTGCGAGAGGTACTCGCTGCACTGAAGGAAGCGGGCCTCCTGCTCAATAAAGAAAAGTGTAACCAGTTAACCAGAAAAGTCTGCAGTTCCTGGGTCACACGGTGTCAGTCCAGAGCATCCTACCAAATGAGGACCATGTTAGAGCAATCACAGAAGCTCCGGCACCTAATGATACCACCACTCTGCGCTCAATCCTGGGGCTCACAGCATGGTATGTGAAGTTTGTGCAAAATCACGCATCGCTGGTGGAGCCCATGCGTGACTACTTATGTAACGATGTATTCAAGGGGACCGCAGCTGCACAGTCTAGCTTCAACACAGTTAAGGAGCGCATCGTGTACAGCCCAGCACTGACGGCCTTTGACTCGAGCCTCCCGACCATCGTGTCAACAGATGCTTCAGATTATGGTCTAGCAGCCATACTGACACAAATGTACCCTGACAAAACAGAGCGTACAGTTACATTCACCTCTCGGTCACTCACACCCGCTGAATGGAAATATTCCATTGTGGAAAAAGAAGCGTTAGATTGTGTTTGAGCACATGAAAAGTGGAGAACTTTTCTGTGGGGGACAAGATTTACCCTGCGCACAGATCATCAGGCCCTGACCACATTGCTGGCTACAAAAGGACTTGGACGTGCAGGAATGTGAATTGCACGCTGTTCAGCCCGATTCTTGTGTTTTATGTATAATGTGGTGTATTACCCTGGTGCACAAAATCAGGCTGCTGACTGCCTCTCCAGGTTTTCTCTTCCATCTGAAGAAAATGCAGAGCCAGTGAGAGAGCCAGAATTGGTGACTCTGCAAAGTACAGAACTGAAAGCTCTCTCAGGGAAGGGTTTCACTGTGGCACGTGAGGTATGTCCAGAACTTACTGCCCTGAGAGCACAAATGCCAAAAGGCTGGCCCAAAACAGTAAAATCCTTGCCAGCAATGCTTCAGCTTTACTTTGCTGTCAGACACAAACTTTCAGTCCAAGATGTGACATTGTACAGGGGCCCTCAGTGATGGTTGGTTCCTGTGGCCCTAAGAAAACAGCTTGTAAGCCTAGCACATGAGACCCACCAAGGCATCGTCCGGACTAAGCAAAGGTTGCGGGACTTATACTGGTGGCCCAGCATGGACGTTTGTGTGCAGGACAGCATCAGCGCATGTGTGACTTGTCAGATGAATGATGAAAGCGCCAAAACACAAGCTGCACCACTGCACCCAGTACCTATGCCAGATGGCCCGTGGCAGAAGGTAGGAATCAACATCGTGGGTCCGTCGGAACCAGCGACCTGGGATTGTCGCTATGCTATAACCCAGCTGATTGACTACTACACAAAGTGGCCCGAGGTTGCTTTCACTTCCACCATTACCACTACAGCAATCACCACGTTCCTGTCCATGTTGTTTTCCAGGTTTGGAAATCCTATAGAGATCATAAGTGATAACGGGACACAATTCACATCAGGCGAGTTTGCAGAATTCCTGGCAGTGAGAGACATCACACATAGGAAAGTGTCGCTATACCTCAAGCAAACAGCGCTGTTGAACGCTGGAATGTTGTGCTTAAAGAAACACTTTTCAGAGCAGAGCATGAGAGGAAGCCATGGAAACCCTTTATACGGGAATTCCTGCTCACATACCGTGCCACTCCACACAGCACTTCAGGGTTGTCACTATATGAACTCATGTTCAACAGAAGGATGCCCACAAAAGTGAACATTGGCCCAGCCAGTAAACTCACGCGTCTGCCAGAAGAGCAAGTGCGTGATCGTGTTCCCTCCGGACAGAAAGCATCAAAAACATAAACAGATGTGAAGCGAGGTGCAAAGGTACCTAGGATTAAAAAGGGAAGTCTGGTTTGTGTGAGGAAGTCCTTTCCTGTCAAAAAAGGAATATCAAAATTCCATGCACCTACCAGGGGGATGGAGAAAGTAAATGCAAGCTCTTATGTACTGGAGGATGGACACATTTGGAACGCTGCTCACCTCTCTCTGGTTCCAGAAGGAGCAACAGCTCCTGCTGCCCCAGACCCTGAGCCAGGACCTTCACAAAACATGAACAACAAAACACCGAGACCCGCTCGGGTTAGGAAGAAGCCTGCTTGGCTTAACGATTACGAACATTAATAATAACTAATGGCCTTTGGGGAGGAGTGGAAGAACTTTACAAGTAATCTAAAAAAAAGAAAGAAAGAAAGAAAACGCTTGAAGAATGTAAAGTGACTGAAATGTACTGATAGTGTTCATACCCAGAGTTCTTTTGGATGTTTACAAATATGTACTGAAATTGTTGGGTAAAAGTTGTTAACATTGTTTAGTCAAATGCAGCGTACAGGTCAGATATGGTTAGTTGTACAAGATGAAGTTTATATAGTGTTTATTTACTGAGTAAAGGAGTCATTTGCACTACTTAAAAAGTGAAGCAACTGTTTAAATTTGTATTATGTTACTGCCAAGATATTGTTTGAATTTAGGAGATTTACATTTCTGTCCCAAGGGGGGAAATATGTTGTGTAGTCAGCTACTCTACTTCAACACTAGGCATCGCTGTAACCTAGAACTAGGCGTGTTGTACCGTTTTCCTGACACAGAAGAAGGATAGTAAACAAAGGGTTTATGTGTTCTTTCTCTTACTACGTGCCTGATTAATACATGCACACAACATCATTGATATTACACCTTAAAATGTGGTGTGCCTTATAGTGCGAAAAATACTGTAGTTTGGATTGAGCATTTAATAGCCATTCACCACAGCCATGATCATTTGGATGACCACTGCATCAGCTGATGGAGGAATCCAAGTTGGATTAAAATTGGATTCCAACACAACTGTAAGTGGAAATCCGCTTGGAAGATAATATGGGCACATTCCACCAGCTGACAGTTTAATGTTCAGGCTGCAGAGAAGTTCCTTCACAGTAATATGTCCAGGATTACATCACAGTTCAGCTAAAACTCCACATTTCTTCTTAACACTTGGTCCATCTCTGCCCAAAAAGACCTGAAGCCAGTCATATTATATTTGCTGTGTTCCCACTCGGTCTTAATCAGCTCACTGAGCTCATCCATGTTATTGCCCAGACATGATGGCTGGAACAGCATCACTGAAACCCTGTTGTTTCCTCTGTACAGGCCTTGCTACAGGCAGTAGAACTGTCAACACAATATTCTCCCTTGCCAAGAGTGTATAACAACGAGCACAGCCTGATTGTTTATGGCCTGTATTGGTCTAATCAGGTTGCTGTGCAAATTACTGCACAGTCATTTCTGTACTGGTGGGAAGGTATCACGACTTTTGGATGCTTTGATTGTGTTTTTTAATACAACACTATTTGAAATTAAGCCTATGCATGCACTCAATAAGGAAGCTCTTTAATCATTCACCTGCCTGCTTCCCTGCTGTTCAGGCTGCTAGTCTATTCTTTACATCACTTCCACTTTCCCACACTGTCAGACTCAATACTGACATCATTACTCTAGTCCAATCATGTTCTTGCCCACGTTCTGGGAGCCAATCAGACGCTATTCTGCGTGCTTTAAATCTGAGTGCTCTTGTCATTCTGCCTTTGAGACTCGCATTCATGCAACCAACTTCCTCCCCATCTCCACCACACCCTGATCGCTCAGACTTTTGATTGATTTTTATTTGTTCCTCATTTATAGAACCTTCAATCCATCATTTATGTGTGCACCTTAAAAGACCACGTCAGTGAGAATCTGTTGTAGTAAGGTCTAGAAGGTCTGGATTCAGATGCTCATTAACCTTGGCATTAACGAAATGTCAAGCTGACAGCAGCGTAGCAGAGGTGCACTTACCAGCTAAATATAATTGAAACAAAAGTAAAACAGCTGCTTACTTGTGTCGCGTGCTGCGCTGTTGCTGAAATTAACCAGTTTTTATATTTTGTGGCTCAGCAGGTCACTCGCTCTGTGTTTTGTCAGAGTTTGGGTTTTTTTTTTTGTTGTTAAAGCTGGAACAAACATCTGGATTTCTAGCTGTTTTCGCTTGCAACGCCTGTGAAGGGCGTAGGTCTTTGTTTATCATTAGTCGCTGTCTTATTAAGCCGTCTTTTTTTATGTTGTTGTTTTTGTTTGTTCTCCCCCAGTGGTCAACTTTTAAAAGTCGATCAGAAGCAATTACAAAATTTCTTCCCCTCTTTGCCGACCTTCAGGGGTGCTCATGAAAGTGTTATCTTATTAAAATAGATGAACAGTTCTTACCTTAGAAGCTAAACAGGGCTTCCAGGAGAGCACATTTCAGGACTCGTGTTCTTAATTACACAGACTGAGGAGACTTTTATTTTTCACCAAGGCTATCCATGCTACTACAGCTTTAATGAAGCGGAGAAAATCCATCAGTTTTCAACAAGTGGTAGAAAAAAGGCATGCAACACTTGGTTACAATAAAAATTCAACTGAATTATGCTCTACAGTAAAATGTGGGTGGGGAACTCACCTAAAATCAGATGAGAAATATGACCAAATATGTTGCCTCCTGGGTTTGATTGCACCTTGGCTTGGGGTCTTTCTGTGTGAACTTTGCACATTTGCATGCGTTGGTTTTCTCTGGTTTTCTCTCACTGTCCAAAGCATTCAGTTAGTGGGGTTAGGTCAGATGGTGATTCTAAATTGGTCATAGGTGTGAATGGTTGTCTATCTCTCTGTATGTTCTCTCACCCTATGACAGCTTAGATGGGCTCTGGCCACCCTGCGACCCTGAAAAGCATCAGAGGATGGATGGAGACGTCCTGAATTTAGGTGAATGAGGAGAACCAGTTTTATTTTTGATGCAAAGACTTGTGAAGATGTGAAAATAACTGTTCTGCTCACGACAATGCAACAAAATAGCATTTTGTCACTAAAATCTTAGGGTTTCTTGGTCAGTGTCATGCTGGAAGATCCGTCCTCAGTGTTCTGGCTGAAGGAAGGAGGTTCTCGTTGGTACATGATGATGCACTTTCCTGTGCCTGTGAAGGCCTGAAGTCTTCTCTAATAGCTTCTTTGTCTTTCCCTGATGAGCATCAATTAGAAATTTAGATTCTTAGATTCAACTTCATTCCTTGACTTTTTTTCCTATTGGATGCAAAGATTACTGCAAAACCTTTACTGTTCTGTAAGCTTTAATATACGATCCTAAAACAGAGCATATATTTGTGCTTGTGGACCATGTATCAAATTTGCATGTAGAGTAAGCCTGCATTTAAATTTTGTTTTTATATTTATTCTTTACTTTCTCTCAGACTGTTAAACACCACCTGGGCTGCAGCTGAAAGAACAAGGCTTAAGCTGTCTTATATACCTCTAGACATTCATTTAATGGAATAACAATTATAATCCATCATTTTCCCCCACGCCTGACTGATAGAGCTGTAATACTGATAAGTCGATCAAGTTACACAGTCAGCATTTTTGCCAGCTTTACTTCTATTTGAAATAGGCTAAACTTCATAAATACAGTAGGTCTTTTCCAGTCATACTGACCATACTGCACTACAGTGCACTGTGGTGGACAGACCATAATGACTGTACTGCTAGAGACTAAACCCGGTACAGTACAGAGTCATTTCCTCACTTGTTGCATTTATTTTTGGAATGTCATCTTTAAGTTGAAAAGTCAAATATTTTACTGCTTTTTATAGACTAATCCTTTTACTTACCTTGAGTTTTTCTTCAGTTTTGGTCAAAATAAACTGAGCTATGCTGTAAATTAGTAAACTAGAAATAAACATAATATACTCAAGATCCAGGACATTGACACACACCAGTTAAGTGTTTACTAAAGTCACAGAGCAAAGGAGCCTAAGGGTCATTTTTCAAGTTCAAACCTGCCTGACCCTATTTGGAAAAAGTAATGACCCCCCACCATTAAATCATGAAGTAACTGTGGGTAACTAAATTTTTTGGGAAGTATTTGTAAACATTTTTCAATTTCACACCCATTAGAGACTGACCTGTTGAATCAAGACCTCACTTAAACAGAACCTGACAAAGTTAAGTAGCCTAAAGGATCTGAATGAATTGATCCCACTGACTGGCCCCCACACTTGCCTGACCTAAATCCAATAGAACACCGCTGGGACATTGTTTCGGTCCATTCAACATTGCATCTCACACGCACACACACACACACACACAGACTGTCCAGGAGCTCAGTGAAGCCCTGGTTCAGATCTGGGAGGAAATCCCCCCTTATTACTGTAGGAGCACGCCACGGCATTGTCAGGTCTGCGCACAAGCATGTGGGGGCCATACAAACTTGAGTTGTATGGTGAGTTGCGTTTCAGTAAATAGCCTTCTGCATTATTTTTCTTCTTTTTGATTTTCAAGGTGCCTTTGAGCCTCCAGGTTGATCATTTCCATCAAATGATGTGGATTCCTTTCATTCCTAACACATTACCCAGATCATATGAGTACAGATATCCAGCATGATTTTTCCCCATTGACTGTGTGTGTGTGTGTGTGTGTGTGTGTGTGTGTGTATAGATATCTAGACAGCGCTGTGAAAAAGCTTTAGTAACCTTCCTGATTTCTTTTCTTGTACGTGTGTCACATTTACATGTTTTAAATCATCAGACAAATTTTAATATTAGGCAAATATAACCCAAGTAAATACAAAACACACTTTTTAAATGATAATCATTTATTAAAGGAAAAAACCATCCAAAACAAACCACTTAAATAGAACCTGACAACGTGAAGTTGGATCTCAAAAAGCAACACGTCGTTCCACGACACAAAGAAACTCAAGAGCAGATCTCCAGTGGACTCCAGTGAACCACAGTTACCACGTTTCCACCGTGCTCATGCTGGTTCCAAGGAACAGCGAAACGCTTAAGAATGGTTCAAATCCTAGCGCCGGCACCCATTCGGTCGAAAAGGGGCCTGTGTGCGGCACAAGGTAGACACAGACAGCGATTACGAGCAAGACAACAAGTACGCACTTTGCATCCTTTTATCTGTGATATGAACTGATACAAAGCAGCAAGTTCAGCCTTAGAGCCCAATTTAATTCACAGCTGTTAATGTCACGTCACTTTTCTCGTGTAATGCCCACCATGCAGTGAAATAGCGGTAGAAAACTTTACATTGAGACGGCAGAGTCGCATGCAAATCTTTCCTGCTTAAAAAATATTTTTCGGATTCGCCTGTTCTTAATGCAGCCATTCACACCGCCTGCACCATTTCACAGGACAAATTTGCAGCATTTATTTTTAGAGGAGAATGTCCGGCCATCAGTTCGTGCCCTGAAACTCAAACAAAACTAGTTATACAGCAGGAAAATGACCCGAAATACACCAGCAAGTCCACCTCTGAATGGTTCATAAAAAACAAAATGAACCGAGTCAGAGTCCAGACTTAATTCTGATTTAGATGCTTTGGTGTGACCTTAAACAAGTCGTTCATGCTCAAAAACCCTCCAATGCCTGAATTAAGACAACTCTGCAAAGGTTTTTGTAACCTTATAAAAACCTTATAAAATGAGCTTCCTTTAAAAGCAAAAACAAAAGTTAGCATCATAAATAGCTGTTGCTTATGCGTCTAAAATAAAAACGAGTTTATCATTAAACCTTCTATCTTTTTTCTTTGCGGCTAGATGTGTTCTGCTCTTCAAAGTGGCGACAGCCTAATGGCAGCTCCTAAAGAGCTTCAACCAGCACTCTGTCAACAAGAGGTTTAAATGTGCTGTGCTGCTACTTTCCTCGTGTTGGCCTGGTGGCAGACCGGATGCTACAGTGACTTCTTTTTGTTTCTCAATGCACAAAATGGTGTTACAAGCTAATCAATTAACCAGTGACAGGACAGGATAGTTAGTATTATGTCTCAGACACAAGATCTAAAAGTTAATATTTGTTGATAATTGTGTTCATCCTTTGAAATGTAATTGGCTCCTTTAAATCTGTGTATGTTTACACAAAAGTGCATCAGACTGTAGTGTGAGCACAACCTGCGACTCTGTCATACAACTGCATTCGTCCGGCGATTTTCTCATGTTTTCTTTTCTGTACCTGCAGCAACTGACTCCATTAGGCTAAGGGTCTCTCCCTCTCTCTCTCACACACACACACACACACAAACACACAGGGCTTTGACAGAGTGAGTCACAGGGATGGCCTCTGAGTGTCACTACCTGTCAATCAAACCTCCATTAGTGGCTACTTGGCTGGGTGGCTCAGAGTCCACTCCTGTGGATGTGGATGGGAGATGACAGCACTGTGTTTCTTCCTCAATACACACATCCATCCCTTTGTGTGTGTGAGTGTGTTAAACCGTGTCAAGGCCACACACACACACTGAACACACCAAGCACAAAGGCAAAGTCGCACACACACGCACACACACACACACACACACACACACACACACACACACACACGTGTAGCGCACCTGTGACAGATTTTTCTCAGCTCTGTTTCCCCGTGTGCGTGGACACATGATGCTGCCCCCTCAGATTCAAGCAGAATTTAAATTTTATGTAAAACTGTAATCTTGTTTTGTGAACTCCAAACACTGGGGGTGTGAGTGCATGTGTGTCCCCTGTGCCCCCCACCCCCCTGAAGGCAGGTCGTTATGAATCACATCAGAGCAAATCTGCTGTTAAAAGGAAACCTCGACACTGAATGGAAAGTTGTGCGCACACACAAACACACACACACACACACACACACTGTGAATGGTTTGTAGCCAGCAGTAGTGAATCACAGCGGTCATCACTTGGTGTTTCATATGCGGAGCATGACAGACACAGATTAGTGGAGCATTACTTTATAGCTGGCATCTGCTCTCCTCTCCTGCTCTCCCCTTTCTCTTTCTACCTCCATTTTTTCACTCCCTCACTCCTGCATGCGGTCTTTGCACTCTAACTGCATTGTTTTTTTTCTGCACATATTTGGCCTGTCGTCTATTGTGGCCTTTCTATTCTATATCCATCACTGTTATCTGTGCTCAACTCTTATTTTCAAAACAGAAAGAGGTGCAGAAGATTTTTTTATGGCACCTCTTTGCATTACTTACCGTTTTCCTCTCTCATTTCCTCTTGCTCTCTCTTCTTTCCTCACATTTCTCACACATTTGACAGGGATTCTTTTTCACTTTCCTTTTTGGCTGCATTTCCGGTCTCTGTGCTGCACATGCTCACTTGCACCTTTTTTATCATACTTTCAAGGTTTCACCTCCTTCCTTTTGGTTCCGCTGCCTTTCATTATTTCTTCTTTTCCTGCTTCACCTGCATTGTCCCTTGAATCTCCTGCTTGCAGCCATTTACGCCTCCTTCCGTTTTCTCTCTTTCTTACCTGAAGTGCGAGATACTGCAAAGTTTGGTGTTGATCTGACAGCATGTAAATACAGGGCCAGTATCACTGATACCATGATACCAAGCAGCAATACTCTGTGCGGGGGGTCTGGGTCTGTCTGGGCGGATTTCCCCATCCTCTTCGTTCCAGGAACAATGTTCTCTTTTTCTCCATTTTTCATGTCTTTACATAAATTGGTGGTTTTGCCATAGCAGAGAATTTCCTTCCTACACGCATCATTGTTTGCAATATTCTCCATTTACAGCCATAAAATAGCTCCACAAGATGCTCCTGTTTCTCACTCACTGCAGCCTACACGTTTCTCCTCAGAGCAGCTGAGTCATTCGACCACACGGCAACAAAACACAGCAGAGCAGGTAGGAGGGGGAGGAGCAAAGACAAGCAGTGTTTGCAGACATGTCAACTTTTTCATGCATCGGGGTCAATGTGGTGAACTTAGAAACAAACTAAAGCATTAATCCCATCAGGCTAGGTTTGCTCTAATACCATTACCAATGTTGGTATCAATGTTATCGATATATGGATCAATCTATCAACCCCTACTCATTAAGGTACCACGATTGTGTATGTTTGTGTATATATTTGCCTACGGAGAGCCTACAGAGAGGAGTTTTCAACCAGCACAAACGCCCCCGCGTAGTCCTCCAAAAATTCCAACTGTGTGTTGCCGGATATGGATGATGCTGTGCTTTGGCTGAATGCTGATTGGTTGAAAGGCCTGCTGGAAAAGGGAAGGGAGTGACGGTGGAGTTCACGAGGAAGAAGCATGAATAAAAAATGAGCATTAAAAAACACAGCGCATGCAAAGTACAGACATTGACTGCAGTGGACACTTCCTTGTTTTTAATACTTGGTTGCTCTTTGTATGTTAATTTCACTCTTCTCCACAGCTGACTGATGGACCAACAACAGCCAAGACGAGCCCACAGACTGATTGTTCCACATATTTTTGACACTACCCCCACCTGACAAGAGATGCTTGCTGCAGGTTGGCGGGCAGTCTTTAGCTGCCAGTGGACTGCCAACACACTGCTGCTGCTGAAGCCTAATTCCCCCTTTACCTTTACCGCTCACCTGAATGCTTAGCCTCCTCCTTCTTTATTGTTCTGCACATCCTTCCCTTTTCCACCTCTTACCTTGCAACTCTCCTGCTCCTTCTTTTCATACCATTTTTCCATCTCCTTTTCCCGGCTCACATCCGTGTCTCCCTGCTGTCATCTCCTTTCTCATTCCTGTCTTTCTCAGTCTCCTTCATTCCCTTCTTCTTTGTCGCTCCTCGCCTCCTTCAGCGGCTCCAGGCTCTATTTCAGTGCATGTTAAGTCAATATGAATAATGTGCAGGTTAGCAGTAGATCGGCACTAGTGTGAATCCGATCCCACTCCACAGAAAGGCTGCAGAGTTTAAAGCAGCGTGACCAAATACAGTCAATTTAAGAATTAATTCCTAAAAAAAAAAGAAAATGCTTTGTTTATTTCCACATGGACATTTAACCTTGTGTGATTACTCATCCGCCTGCTGCCGACAGGTGCTGCATAAGCATCCCTCACTGGTTTCAGGTGAATTATAACTTCTGTTAATCAGCTTGGAATGAATCCCGATTATTGTGATTTTTGTCTTAAGGTTACATTTTCAAATTCCTTTTCAAATATTCTCCTTTTCTCGCTTTGCTCCGTTTTCTGCTGCTGATTTGAAGCATGAATGTTTAATGCACAAAATCAATAGAAGCTCAGTGAGCATTATACTGTCAGGCTCAGCATCATGTTTGTGTGTGTGTGTGAGGGAGCTGTAAAGTGAAGCCGAGGCTGCCATCTATCGTTCCCACATGATGCACACTCGATGCATCAAACTGGCTTCCACTGGGGATCCACAGAGACTGAGTTTCATTACATTTTAAAATATTTCTATGGCTCAGCCATGGGATCGCGCAGTTATGGAGCACGCGTACAGGTGAAGTCAGCGATTTCAGGAGTGATAAAGATTTAAAGGTAAGAGCTTGTTTGTGTCCACATCTCCCAGCAAAACATCTCATGGTTGCAACATATTCTGGTGTGCTGGGGAGGTTGGTTTTTTTTTTTACTCAAGTTAGAAAGTGTTTCATTAATTATTAAAGTGGCATTCCAACAGTGTCCCTGTTTTTGATCCAGAATCAAATCATAACACTGAAAAGAAGAACTATGTGCTGTGATTTTCGTTTCACCTCCAAATTTTTTTTTGTAATAACAGCAAGTCCCGATCAGAACTAGTATTTATTTTGACAGTGTTACAAGTCTCTGTAATGTGCTTTATTGTTTTCCTCACAGCAGTGCGAGTAATGCCTGAAAGCAGCAGAGATCAGAAGGAGAAGAATATGCTCGAACGCGTTCAATATTTCAACACTGGACTGATTAAAAGTTACATTTTACCTTGGGGATAATGCGCCGTGCACGAATACAAAAGGAACAACTTTGTGCCGTTATTGCTCAGATTTCTTTAAAGCTCTGCTGTGAAGTTGTTTGCCCACAGATCCGTTATGTGTGGAAAGATCTAACCACAGAGTGCAATGTGATGTTTGGTAAGTCTGAGCCTCTGAGTCAAAAACCAATATATTTCTTTACTTCTGACTCAATAAAGTTCTCCTGGAGAAAATTGCATTCCTCCGACGTGTGTTGAAGTTAGAAATTATCTGTTGGGTTTTGCTTGAATTTTGCGGGATTATGTGATGGGCTTAGTTGTAAGAAGTTGCAGCAGACTAATGGAAGAGTTCTTTCCAAATGTGTGCTTGCAGCTTTAAGCAGATAACGGCAACAAGTGAAGAGGCAGTCGCTCGGTTCATATCTAATTCTGTTTTTATTACATTTACACTGGTTGATATTGTGTGCTTAAGCAATGGTCTTGATGCCAAAACAAGATGCTCCGATGCAAATTTTAGGCACATTTCTCTGTAATTCACCTTGTCGAAAAATGAGCGTGACAGACGAATGCAAATGTGCTTTAAAGCATCTCTGCTGTTGTGTGCGGACGTTGTGAGCTACAATTCAGAAATGTGCTAACAACCAAGAAAGAAATTGGATGCTCATTAGCCAATTTTAGAAGTAGGTCTCGAATCTCCAGCTTGAAAGATATTTTCTTATTTCTCCAATTGTGTTTTAGACCCCTGTTACCTACTGGCATGTTGCCATGGCAACCGCTAGTTATGCTAGAAAAATACTACAAGGTTTTGATAAGACTTAGCCCCAATTAAGTCGGCCCACACAAATTTAGAAGGCCAGAGTGGAAATCGCAGAGCCATTCTTCCCAGAGGGGTTATTAGCCAGAAATCTCATTTTGCATATTTGCCTGAAATGGGACTTTAACAAAGTAAAGCCTAACATGATTAACTATTAGACTAGATCAAGGCAAAATCTGAAATATATATCCTTACCTAGAGCGCTGTGTGTGTGTGTGTGTTATCTTAGCCTTTCCTGAGTGCAACAGTAAGACAGGACATATGAAGGATAAACACACACAGACACACACATGCCTTACATGTGCTGAACATAAAGTGCCTGTACAAGACCAAAACAAACACAAAAATTGTCTGAAATGATGAACAGGAGTTTGTTTTTTTTTCTTCTCGGTGCTGTGTCAAGTGCTTGTCTGCCAATCAAGAGACCATAGGGGGAGGCTCAGCAGACACCCTGTCATACATCATTAAAAGGGCTTGGTTAGAAAGCTGGATATGGCAAGATAAAAAATGCAGTCTTGTTATAATTGGGTAAATAATGACATGTCCAGGGGGCAGTTTGGGGGAGCACAAGACTGGCTGGTAGCAAATAAAAAGATGTTTTGGCTCCTGGCTCCTGGTTAATAATTGATTTTTTTTCTTTTTTGGGGTGCAGGTAAGCAGAATCTATATTCCACTATCTTCTTGTTAAATTTGACCCAGCTATCCAATTGATCATACATGTATGTCATACATGTTTTTTTTTTCTAGTCATAAAAATATAAACAGGTTTTAGAGGTTAAATAAGCTACATGCAGCAGTTAAATAAAAATACAGTTATATGACTTTAATTATAAGAAATGTGTCCCATACTGAATTTTTATAGAGCTTTATTCCGACTGGTCAACAGTTACTCGTTAACACAAATACCTAATCACACAATCACATGGACGCAACACAATGCATTTAGGCGGGCAGATGCACTGAAGTTCGAATGGAGCATCAGAATAGGGAGGAAAGGTGATGGCAGGGTGGCTCTTTGGTGCCAGCCGGGCTGCTCTGAGTATTTCAGAAACTGCTAATCTAGTGGGATTTACCCACACAGCCATCTTTGTAGCTTACAGAGAACAGTCTGAAAAAAGAGAAAGTATCCAGTGAGCGGCTTTTCTCTTGGTGTAATTGTTTTGTTGATGCCAGAGGTCAGAGGTAAATGCCCAGACTGCTTCGAACAGTAACTCAAATAGCCACTCTTCAGAGTAGAAGAGCATCTCTGAATGCACAGCACATGCTGAACCCTGCAGCAGCAGAAGACCACACTGTGTGTCACTCCTGACAGCTAAGAACAAAAAACTGAGGTTGTGTTTCATGCGGGCTCACCATAACTGCAAAATCGAAGACTGGAAAAACACTGATTGGTCTGATGAGTCTCAATTTCTCTTGCAACATTCAGACGATGGGGTCGGAATTTAGCATCAATGGCGTGAAAGCATGGAGCCACCCTGCCTCAGGGATTCCGGCTGGTGGTGCTAACTAGACATATTTTAGAGACAAAAGTGGGTCAAACACAAAGGTGTACCTAATAAAGTGACTGATGAGTGTATGTTAAACATACAGCTCATAGCACCAAATGCTTTCTCCAGAACACTGAAGCTCCTCTCAACCCAGTGGAACTTTTTTGCAGAACTTTTGGCTTCTCTAACTCTAATTTTAGTTTTTGCTTCTCTAATCAACAGTTTCTGCAGCGCAGATGTTTGAAGTACAGAAAAAACAAAAAAACAAAAACAACAAAAATTCCCCACTGAACACCAACCAGGAAACAATGATAGCAGCTAACATTTAATAGTTAATGGTAGAGTTATTTTTAATTCCTTAGCAGAGCTAAAACGAACAGTGACAGATTGACTAAAACATCACGGCTCTAAATAAATCCCCATCTGCCACAAATTTAATTATTCAACTGCCGAATGAAGTTCTTTCATCTGTCTTTCAGGGAAAAAAGAGAAAAAATTGTAATCATTAAATGGCCATATTTTAAGACAAATTAGGAGCTATTACAGCTAGTGGTACTGGAAGCTGAAATATAACTAACACGTTTGAGCATCAAAAATGAAAACTTAGACTGCAGCTGCAGCGATAAATGCAGCACTGTGTACTAATAATGTTTACACGCTCCTGAAGTCATGTTCCAATTTGCTAGTTGGGATTTGAGCTATCTTAAAAGAACTGCAGCGTTCAGTCACGTATTACAACTCAGAACTTGCTCCCCCCCCCCGTCTACTAGCGTTACAACATGACATTATTTAGTCCCGCT
>VUQK01043849.1:31022-41786 GCA_015106715.1 Bujurquina vittata
CCCCCTCTTTAAAAACCAAAATCTGCCCCCCCCCCCCCCCTTCAAGCTGATAAACAATTAAATATTCTGTCTCAGATTTGATATTTCTCACCCCACAGACACATGACCTGTAATACAGTCACTGTGGGACACTGTACCTGGATACCAATGTGCTTTTGGTGAATGAGCGCAGACATTTAAGCTCGTTTCACTGAAAGAAGCAGACATTCCTGTGTAAAATCTATGATCTGGTGGGTAGATGAAATCCACTGCATGTTTGTTTCACCTATGAAAACGACTTCATCTCCACCTACATGCAGCACTGACTTCATCGCTTAAAAAAAAAAAGAAAGACATTGAGGACTGGAGATGTCAGGGCTTCTGGTTGACACTTATTTAATATATCTGTGTGGTTGCTGTTAGCAACAGGTATGACATCAGAGAGGCTTTTTTCCCCCTACCATCTTTTACTGCCTGAAAAACACCAGGGAATCATCTAAAACTAGTCATTACTGGCTCGAGTTGAACGGTAAGTGACATGCGACCTGGAGTCTTGAGGCATGAGTTAGCGCCGGGTTCTACACATAAATGTGTTTAACAGAGTTCTCATTAAAAGGAAGGGAATGAGGAGCTAAAGACATATTTCAAGATCAAAGGTAACATCATTAAAACCGTGGACATCGAACCTTAGAGCCCGTCTTCATAATGAGAGCCGTGCTGTAATGGAGTTTTTCTGTCTAGTCTTCCTTATTAATGCGCAGTCTTTTTCACCATACACCTACTTTTTCACCTTATGTTTGCTTTAATGGAGCCGGCTCACAGGCTGCCCCTTTTTTCCCCCCATTCAAGACTGCTGTTAGGGACAGATGTATCACTTTAAAGTGTCATCCAACATCTCTGAGGTCATCGAGGGTTTTTATTTTAAAGCACATTCCACTTCGGGCTGTCCAGACGCCACTGGAGAGCCATTGTGGACTTATTGGACCATGTCTGAACAGCTTTAGAAAAGCGCAGCTCAGAAGGATAAAGTGCACGCAGTCGTGATCAGCTGTTCCCGGTGGATGCGGGGAGCACAGATTCACTGTATGAGCCTCTCTGACACAAACATTGCGTAAGTCAAGGATTTTTCTCTGCCTACTGGGGCAAGACGCACAATGATGAAAACTTCCACTATTTTTTGACATCAAACATTTGTTTGTCTCCACACTGTGGACCTAACATATGGACTGTGTTGCCCGTCTTGCCTGGAAAAATACGTCTGCGGGCATCATAAAGCATAAGAACAAATAGCAGAGGGATTCCTGAGGCATATCTGGAGGGCAGAAAGACACGGGCACTAAATCTTTGGACCAATCTGATAAAGCCTCTTTAGAGAGAATGCGAGTGGCCTAATGCCTTCATTTATGTTGAGAGCCATCTTCCTATTGATCTGGTAGCAATCCATGTGTCACAGAGCATGAGTAAAGGTGTGTTGAACCTTTCTGTTATTGCATCTGAGGTAAAGTCCCTCTCAGCCAGGCACACAATGTTATACTGAAGGCAGGCCATTGTACATTTGGAATTATTGTGCACATAAGGTCTTTTTTATGTTTGTTTGTACTTTGCCACGTGGTTCATGGTGTCTCCGTCCTCCTCTTTTCTGTCACCTCTCAACTGCTCACAGTGGAAGGATCTCCGTCCTGGTTCCACCAGTGGACGAAGGGAGTTCTTCCTCCCCACTGTCCCCAAATGCTCAATCAATACTCCTTTATGTGCAGTGATCCACTTAAAAATGGATCACTGCACATAAAGGCCTTTTCAAGGCGGGAAAGGCAGAAAACAGACAATATGAAAGATGAATGTAGCCACTGTGATGTTATCCATTAGTTTTGGAGTCTGCATTCGGAAGCCTCAACATTGGATGAAATGATCGCACCGAAATCTGAAGCAATTCTTTAAAAAAAAAGTGTTCTGGGGCACGATACCAGAGTTGTAGACTAAAAGTCATGGCAGTCTACACCTGCCCTGGTTTGGGTTCAGTGCATGCTAGGATACAAGGTCAGGCAAGTCAGCTCCCAAACTCCCAAAGTTACAGCAATTCCTGACATTTGGACCATGCTTGGCTGGACGCCGACTTTGAATTGGGACACAAATGGGGAGAGGCTGGAGATGTAGTCAGGCACAATAAGTGAAAACACCCCCCATGTGTTTTTAATCAAAGGCTTTCTTTGACAATAGGCCTCTCTGGGCTCAACAAACATTGTTAATTCAACACCATGCAACATTCTGCATCCAAAAGCTCTAGCCAAACACGCCAACTCATCAGACACTGTTACTTCATTGCCATCTGGCTCGTGCAGGTCCCCTGGTATTTGATAAGCTAATTATATGTTTCTTTTTTTCTCTCTCTCTAAAAGTTCTTTAGTTGGCTGAAACATGCTTTAGTGTCTGCCTGATCATGTTTTAACCACCATTAAAAAGGTGAAAATATAAGTAGCTATAAAAGGTTAATTAAAAGGCTTTTGTCCATAAGTGTTTAAATATGCCGAGGTGATCTCATGAAACTTCATCAAACATCAACACCTTCACGTAAAACTAACACTGAATTACCTTCATTTAATACATTGGCCTTCTTTGCTAAGGTTCATGTAGAATGGGCTGTATTTACAACATGACCTATTCTTCTTCTTGGGTTACAAGCCGTCAAATTTCTCTTTCACACATGTACGCCTTAACACATGTATAATGACAAAGTAAGAGCTGGCTCCATAATGAGGTGTACATGGGTCACCGCGGTAGACACAGTCATTATCTCGCTTTATCAGGGCTCATGTTTCGCAGCATTATCCCTGTGAAATCTGATCGCACTGGTGTGTGTAAATAAAAGGAAAAATAATCTGCAGGTTTAATGTTTACTATGCTCTCCATCCCAGTTTAGCAAGTTAGCGGACAGTTTGTAACTAGCACTAAAAAGAGAAGTCTGATTGTTATGTCATTAGTTTTGCCAGTATTTAAGCTACGGTTCAGGTTGTCTACTAACTGGAAGGTCAGTGGTTCCATTAGTCCAGGGAATCCACTCATGTTTCATTGTGGCTGTTACAGGAAAGGTAAAAGCATAAAAATAAACTACTGCATGAATGTGGCTTGTTAAAAGGGCTTTGAATGCTCTTGTGTTTACTATTAAATTAGCTTAAGTCTTACCAACTATCTGTAAAACTGCTGGTAACAGCCTTTTAAATACTGCTTGCTAGGGGAAAGTGTGTATTCCCTGACCGCACAACTTATTGTTTTTTCAAGTTTCACTAAAGATTAGTTGGCTAGTGTTTGCAGACAAGTCAGCATCTTCTATGCAATCAAGGCAATCGCCGGGAGGTTTATGGCACAACACAGTTTGTGATCGATTTCAGCCAGTATTCCTGGAGGTCCCCAGTAGGTCGCAAGCTGGGGGCCAAAACTCAACAAGAAAATGTTGACTTTATCTATTTAGTATCTGCAAATAGATATTTTAAAAGTGCAACAGCACATTTTAAATATTTTTTCCAATAGCTATTAGCAACTTTTGAAAAAGAAAATCCTATATAGACACAGAAGAAGTCCTTTTTCTTATTAAGAATTCATGCCTTTAATGGAGCAGAGTCTGGTATTATCTTGAGGTACAAAATGAGCAAAGGGAATTTCAAGTTGTGGATTAAATCTGCAAAACCACCACTAAATTATCTCTCTTGCTCCAACATCTGCTTGATGACCTGTGATCTAGGCAGTCACTGGCCTGTTACATGATGCAACATACATTTGCCAGCGTATGTGTTACCTAAATGTGGACATTGCAGCACAGAATAGCAGGAAAATTCAGACTGACCAGCTAAGAGCTCTCCAGCGTCTCCTCATTGTCTTCATTATCTTGTGCTTCACTTTTCATTGCTCCCATTGAATAAATAAGCAGAACGGGATAAGCACTGTTTTTACTCTATTGTTCACACTTGAAACCATTAAAATTCATTCAACAATTTTACAACAGCAGTCCTTGCAGTAACACCATAAAATCTGTGATCCTCTTAATGATCTTAATGAATAGTGCTGGTTGAACCGCTTATACTGGAATAAGAGGCCCCGTTGAGCTGCAATGGTCTATCCCTTTACCCAGAAATGCCCAACAGGAGATTGGAGGAGAGGAGATTTGTCCAGGTTTAACAAGGCTGGAGGATGGTACATGTGTCATTTTGCCATTCTCTTTTCTACCTAAAAACTACATTTAATAAGGAGGCAGCAGGCCTGAACTGCCTAACAAGGAGGATGCCATTTAATGCAAACCGCCTGACAGTGGCTGTGAGAGCAAATACTTGTGACAGCAGCTGTGCAGTAGTCAGTTTGTTAAAATTTAACAAGAATGGTAGACTGATGATCAGTCTCCATTCATTCGTCTGTCTGTCTGTCTGTCACATGCACCGTATGAGATTGCCCCCCCGATCAGATTTAGACAACCTTAGGGGAATGCAGCATGTCACTGTTGTTCCGGGATTTCCAAAAATTGCTCTGCCCAGGAACTACAATTACAGGTCAAACTGAACTGTCACATCTGTCCCTGCTGGTCCTGTTGCTCCATAGGAGTGCTGCCTGATTTCCCTTCATTGTGAGGCACAACATTTAAATGCCTATTTGTGTATTTGCAATATGTTCACATACGCACGTATACACTTCCAGAGCCGTCTTCTTTAGCATGTTACAATTATTAACTTATTTAATGTGACTAAATAATTGTATCATTTAAAGATTTATCTAAACAAATATGTAGTTCTTCCTTCCCACCGTCACCAAGTGCTTCCTCATAAGGGGTCGTTTTGACTGTTGGGTTTTCTCTGAAGTATTGTTGGGTCTTTACCTTACAATACAAAGTGCTATATGTGGCGCCATATAAATAAAATTTAATTATAGTAGTTATATAGCAGAATTAGCTGTTCTCAAAAAACAGCTGTATGAAGTGATGTGTGCAGTTATGGGTGAAGTTATAAGGTTTGACATATTTCTCAACAAAGACCAAGTGAATGCCCCTCGCCTTTTGGGATGTTGCTGGCATTTAGTTTTGCTCAGTATTTGGTATGACCACCTTTATTCTTGCAGTTCTTCAGGCTTCTTGAAGGACATTCAAAGCTCTTCTTTGGATGTCGGCTGCCTTTTGTACCATTATGTTTCGAGATGATCCCACACTGCTTCAGTAATGTAGGGCTCTGGGGAGGCCAGTCCATGCCATTGTGGTGTTTTTCTCTCCGGGTATGCTTTTTTACTGCATTGGGAATGTGTTTGTCAGCATGACAATGATTCAAAAGGACACTGCTGCTAATCAGTTGTTTTCCAGATGATATTGCATGGTGGACTTGAACTTAATGGATATTTTTGGCCACATCTCAGCTGAAAGACACATAATCCTCATTTGTAGCAGTAAGAAGCATTTGTCCATGGATGTGACATTTCATTATCTGGATATGTGAACACGACAACTTTTGACTATCAATCCCTTTTCTCAATTCCTTGATTATTGTCCACACAAAATACTGTGAATTTTTGCATTATAAAAATAAAAATGACCACAAAACGAATTATTTTAGTTCAACTTTTAAAACCTTTGAAAATTATAGGCATGGGCAATAGGACCTATATGTTATGCCACTTGTTAGAAACACACGAGCCACAGCCAGAAGCAGGCTGCTCAATAGTGTTTGGATGGCACTTTAACAAGCTAAACTAAGATCACAAACATTAAAAAAATACCTGCTAATCACTATGTTAGCATTTGTCATTATGAGTGTAACATGCTGTTATAAGCATTTAGCAGCACGCACTACTATGCCTACAGTATGTTCAGCCTCACAATGCACATCCCTGGACAGTCCACAATACACACAAACTGATGTCGGTACCATTTTAACCCAATGGAAGCTTCACTATAGCAACCCTTTGTTCCTAAGAGAGAATAATGACAATGGGCAGATAAAGGGAAGTCACCACATTAAACAGCATTAAGCCACTCAGAACCAGACGCATTACAGAGGAAGAAAGAGAGGATGAAGAAACGGATGAGAGGGGAGAGAAAATGACAGCAAGGCCCAGAGAAAAGAGCGAGGCAGTGATAAATCGGAGGATTAATCCGGGCTACTACAGAGGGATTAAATCATTCTCTCGCTAAACGTTTGCTTGCTCTGTCAGACGGCAGAGGTTAAGCAGACCGTTCTCTCCCTGTCCCGTTTTGCTGCTTTTCTCTCATCCCCTCACCCACCTTTTCTCATCCCTTTAATGGCATTAGAGGAGTGGAAGTATTTAATCGGAGGAGCAATGTAGTGAGGAAAGCCTCTGCAGAGGAAACACGCATGCATGCATGCACACACACAGACACACACACACACACACACACACACACACAAAGAGCGCTGAACAGATGGAGTGTTGGGCTAATAGATGTCAGTGTTTCTGCTAATCTGATGGAAAGGAGAGATAGCAGAAAGACTCATTGATTTCCCTTGTGGCAGGTGTGGCATCAATGTGTGTATGTGTGTGTGTGTCTGTCAGGAGGTGGGGGCATTGTGTGTTAGTGGGGGTGGGTTGCCCATTTGAAATGCAAGCGACTTCTACCGAGGTGGCTTGGATTTCAAATGGGCAGGAAGACCAGAGAAAGAAATGAACAATCTTGTATCCAAAAAGTCTGCAAATTAAATAGCTGCTGTGGTGGGCGGCTCCGTAGGTTTCAATAAGGGAGCAACCAAAAGTAGCTGTATGTATGTAACTAGACTCTGACAGGTGTTTGTATACTGCTCTTTGTGTGCACTACTGGTACTACTCTTCCACAAATTGTACTTTATATTAAAACATTTAACCGATTATAAGTTATTGTTAACAAACAATTAACACTGTTAAGTATTTCCCCAGTTTAATTCATCATTCATATGTGAATTTCCACAAAAATCATCATTTGCTCATTAGTTTCACTGCTGAGACAAAAACTGGGCTTTTGTGTCTTGTGCAACAGTTAATCTGTGGTTAAGAGGGGTGGAAGATCAGGCCTCCTCCGCCTGCTGAGTGCTCTTTTAACACATGACAAATTGGCAACATTTAAATGCATCAGAAACTGATATATTAAGTGCTTCAGGACAGCATTATGGTTTTCCTGGGCTGTGATGAACGAACATCTTGACCAAGAATAATATAGCAACAGGAAAAGGGTTGCAGACCTCTCAGAAAGAACGCATCAGGCATGATTTAAACTCTCGACCTCACACTGTAGCCCTCAAAGCAGCAGGTGGTCTCAGCTGCAACTGGTTTTATCCGTAGAAATTTGAAGGCTTGAGTTTGGCACTTCGCCCCCCCCCCCTTCTTTTAATTGGATGTAGCCATATATGTGGATCAGAGGCGTGAGTGTGGCTAGCTATTTAGTTTAGTAAAGTGCATCTGTGATACTAAATGAGGTGCTAGTTTTGGCTAGTGAAAAAAGGTTTAAACTGCCACCCACCTGTCCCTCAGAGTGGTCTCACCTTTAGTTTGCACCGCCTTCAAAAAAACTTATGAGGTGAGTTATAAAAAAAAACCCCGACATTTGTCATGAAGAGAGAAATTAGCTATAGAGACCAGAACTTTTTTTGTATCAAGAAAATTAAACTGGTTAAACTGGGCGTTTTAACATGAGATTGTGTGTGAAGGACATTTGGATGAAGTCTGAAGTGGCCATTTGAGAAGCTGCAGTATTTGGTTCTTCAGCTTTGTCTTCCAAAGGTCGCCATTTGCTGTAGACATGTGAAGGTGCTCAATGAAAAGAACCATGAGTACATGAGTACTGAAAAATAAAGATCAATACGAAATGAAATCCTTTTTTGGTTAATCTCTCTCTCTCACTCACACACACAAACGTGCTATAATACTCTCCACCCCTGGCAGCTGTCTCTGCATCCCTGGCTGATTCTGGGGATGGTTTTGATGAGCCACTGAAGTGGTTTTGTCACACAGACTGGACAACCCTGACCTGCTTCTTTGCAGACAGAACACACATACAGTACACATACATAACTGCAGCTGAGGCTAGGCTCAGTTTCAGGGAGTGTGTGTGATTGGTCTTTTATTACTTTTGATACTTCTGACTTTTTTGCTCACCTTGTAAACTTCTGTCTTTGTGCGTTGGCTAAATGTTTTGTGTGTCTAGCCTTGGACATTTGTATGTGCTGCGGTCAGTGTATTCAGTGAGCTTTGGAAGGTACAGCTAAAGTGCAAGCACGCCTTGAAAACTCATTCAAAAAGAATATTTGCTGGTCAGGAACAAAGTTTTGTATCTTGTATTCTGGATAACCTCCCTGATGAGTCTGAAACCTGTTACAACAAATATTTAACAGAGGGGCCTGGGGCTGAATCAAATTCCAATCCTCGATTATCATCTAATGTTCAGGCACCCCAGGCTTATAGTGTATTTATATTTTAATAAGCGAAACCAAAAAAGACAGAGGCACAAACAGATACTACATCAAAGGAGTTGCATTTCAGGAGCGGCCTTTCCCTCTGCAGTGATATCTTGATGATCTTGGGTCTCATTGATTACTTTAAGGAGTACAATATGAAAAATCAGCCAGAATTCTGATAATATGACTCAGTAAATTATAAATGGTAGGTCTGCATTTCATGGTTGACCGTCTTTATGAAAGAAAGATTTCAGTCCGTGCAGAGTTGCCACTGTATGCTACAGTACACACCTTTCACATACTCATGAAATCCTCTGCTGCCTCGCACACGCTGCATGAAGATAGTTTTCTTTTCCCACAACCTTCCCCTTGTAAACGTGTAACGACAGTTGTGTGGGTGTTTACCTCAGCACGAGCACGTGCAACATCTCTGCAAGTCTCAAAGGTTCAAGCAGACACCTGAATACTCCGCTTTCTCCTTCTGTGTTCTCTGTACAACCCCCCACCCCACCCCCGACCTCTCTGCGTTCCCCCCACCTTCCCCTCGCTGCAGTGGTAATTGGGTATGACATGGGATCAACAGGGAGAGAGCGAGGACGCATTTGAATGCGTCGACTGTCGTCTTCCTCACTTCTCTTTTCTAACTTGCTGCCTTGCAGCTCCCAGCTCTTGCTCACCGCTGTTACCGTAGCAACATCTGCAAGACCGCATCTTCGAGCCTCCCTCCTCCACCTCCGTGTCATTTCTTTTATTAAGATTGGCCGCTAGTGCCCAAATGTGTGCGTGTGCGTGTGTATTTGTGTGCAAATGTGAGGTGAATAGCAGCAGAGCGTTGTCAGCCTAACTCCTGCTCCAAGCCAATTACCACAGCCTCACTACAGATTTTAAAGCTACAACTCAGGAGGAATTACCCCGAGTATGGAAAATTTTGCCACACTTGAGTCAAACTTGTTACATTAAGTCAATCATGTACATTACTGAGCACCCGGGTGCACCTCGGTGTACACCTCTACAAGTTGCACCACCGCCATTAAACATACAGCTTTCAGCCATTTTTTCAACATGAAAATGGTTTTATGTTGATTAACTCTTGAAAACGTAGGTGTAAAAGTCAGATTCACTTCATTAAGGGCCAGACGAGCTTTAACTTCAAAGATATCTCTCTTTTGACACGTGGTGTAAAACATTTTCACAAAATTTTAGGCCAGGCCTGATGACAGTGGTCCCCGTCATTCTAATTAACTGCATTTTATTACTTATTACCTATCTGGTGGACAAAATATTCAACATCAACACTCATGGATGAAGTGTGTTTCTCCCATCGCGTTCTCACTTTTTACATTTTAATTTATCAGCTGTTAGAGTGGAGTGAAAGTCTTTTCTCCTTTACGGATTTCTTAGGTTTCTGCACACTTAAATGTTTCAGTTCATCAAACTAACTTTAATATTGGAAAAGGATAACTTGAGTAATTACAAAATATAGTTTTTAAATGATTATTTCATCTATTAAAGAATAAAAATGCTATCCAAACCTACCTGACCCCCTTTGTTAATGTAATCCCCAAAATGCAAAAATGGCACCAATTAAAGTCTGCACTTAAATCTGATTGAGATGCTTTAGCATGACCTTAAACAAGCTGTTCATGCTGGAAAAACCTCCAATGTGGCTGGATTAAAACAATTCTGCAAAGACGAGTGGGCCAAAATTCCTCCAGAGTGATGTGAAAGACTCACTGCCAGTTATGGCGCTTGATTGCAGTTCTTGTTGCCAAGGTGGCACAACCAGTTATTAGGTTTAGGGGGCAATTATTTTTCCAAACAGGTTTGGATAGCTTTTTAAAAAATAAATTAAATCCATCCATCCATCCATCCACTGCCGCTTATCCTTTTCAGGGTCGTCGGGGGAGGGGGGGGAGGGGGCGCTGGAGCCTATCCCAGCTGACATAGGGCGAGAGGCAGGGCACACCCTGGACAGGTCGCCAGCCAGTGTTGTAGTACTCGAGATCGGACCGCTTTTTGATGGTCTCGGTCTTGTCTCGGTCTCGGACGTTGCGGACTCGGGATTTTATTTCAAGACCGGTCGAGACCGCAACTGTGGAAATGTCACTAAATTGACAGAATATTCTCCAATTTATTTGCTACTACTTGCTTTTATTGGATACAAAACCTACCGATTTAAATCCAAGCAAGTTTGCGCTCCTCTGCGTCTCCCAGGAGCGCACCGCGGACTCCGCCCCGGCTTCTATCGCTCGTGCGTCTGTATCGTTTCACCGCAATTTGCAATCTGCCACAGAGCACGGGCAGTTTCATTCACAATGTGCACGTTTGATCTCACTGCGGTCGTGCATGCACTTGACTTCGGGGGCTACAGAAA
>VUQK01043852.1:0-12737 GCA_015106715.1 Bujurquina vittata
CGTCGTTCACTTCAAAGAGCCGGCTCTTAGAGCCAGATCTTTCGGGACCGACCCATCACTAATTCCAAAGGTGTTCTGTTGAGTTGAGGTCAGGACTCTGTGCAGGCCAGTCAACAAACTTGCTCATCCATGTCTTTATGGACCTGCTTTGTGCACTGGTGTGAAGTCAAGTTAGAACAGGAAGGGGCCGTCCCCAAACTGTTCCCACAAAGTTAGGAGCATCAAATTGTCCAAAATGTCTTGGTATGCTGAAGCAATAATAGATTGATTCATTTTCATTCAGTTATATTTATATTGCACCAAATCACAACAAATAGTTGCCTCAAGGCCCTTTAAAAGACCCTTTACCCTTTGAGAAAAACCAACAATCAAAGCAGGCCCATATGAGCAAGCATTTGGCGACAGTGGAGAGAAAAAACTCCCTTTTAATAGGAAGAAACCTCCAACAGAACCAGGCTCACCCCCATCCTTTCTGTTCATAATTAGCATTGCCAACTTAGCAACTTTAGCAGCACGGCAGCACGGTGGTTAGCACTGCTGCCTCACAGTTTGAATTCCATCTGGAAGGGCTGGGTTCAATTCCGCCTGGGCCTCTCTCTCTCTCTCTCTGTGGAGTTTGCATGTTCTCCCCGTGTGCTCTTGGGTTTCCTCCCACAGTTTCAAAGACATGCACTTACTGGAGTTAGGTTAACTGCCCATAGGTGTGAATGTAAGTATCAATGGTTTTCTGTCTCTCTGTGTTGGCCCTGCGACAGATTGGCGACCTGTCCAGGGTGTACCCTGCCTCTTACCCTATGTTTGCTTGGACAGGCTCCAGCATAAGCGGAAGTGAATGGATGGATGGAACTTAGCAACTTTGTTGATATATTTAACAAGTTGTCACTACCCTCCAGCGACTTTTTTTCAAGCGACTAGCAACAAATCTAGTGACTTTTTCCTGTGTTATTGGAGACTTTTGGAGAGTGCACGTGAAAGCACCAGTCTTTCTGCAGTTACTGACAGGCGGTTTTCCTCACAGGAGCCCCGCTACAGTCAGAGCAGAGAGGAGACCCACTCTACTCCATCTGCACTGCAAATGAATCAGACGTGGGGAAATCCGCCGCTCATCCCGCCTCGGTTTACACAGCGGGATATGAATGCAAATGTTTCTTCACCATTGCAGTCGCACTAAAATAAATCACTGCATTTAACTCACACAGACAGTCAGTTATTCACTTATTTGTCCTCTCTGTGGCATCAACTAAAACAATATGGGCCAGGACAGATTCATGCAATGTGGGTCTAGGCAAAGCATTAAAGTCAAGTTGTTTCATAAAGTGCATGAGCCCATGGACAAATAGCACCTCTGTTCTGCACGGTTCTGCTGGGTGTTAGCATCTTTTAGCTTTTCTGATGCGACAATGTTTTATGAGATAAAGCTCTGACAAACCCGCTCTACACTATTTTCTCAGCAACAATTTGGCAGCAAACATTCTTACTGTAGCCAGAATGCTTCATTAACCTAAAATTCAAAGTTATTCCACACTTTCACCACACAAATCTCAACTCAAAAGTCATTTTTATAAAGTAAACGCACTGGCGGCGTATTTTCTTCCTGCCTGAATATCTTTCACTAGTGTGATGGCTGCTGGGAAGAAACTATTCTTGAAATGCTTTCCGTTTTTCTCTTTTCTCTGCTAAGTGTCTCCCACTTCTTGACATAAGTTTACGTGGATGAATAAAGTGTCCATGGAAGGGAGCTGTGCCCATTTTCCGCTCTGCATTTTTAATAGATCTATGGAGGGTCTAGCTGCCCCTTTGTGTGGTGTTTCCTCAAAGGAGTGGCTCTCCTCTGTCAGCCTGGGCTGACAGCTTAGGCAGGCTTCCTTCACTGACTTTGTGAAATATTCTATTTTCTGACCACCTCAGATTGTTGGCAATGTGCAGACCCAGAAACCTGAAGCTGTCGACATGTTCCAGTTCAGTACCTTTACTCCACACTGGTTTGAGATGGGAGCTTTCTTCCTGAAATCCAGAATACCTTTGGTCTGGTCAGTGGTTTTGAAAGACTGTATTCAGTCCTGGGCACTTTATTAAATGAGAATATTTGCTTTTTTCCCCTAAATGTTGTATGATAACAAAGCTGTTGGCAATAAAATGATTAATGATATTTACGGGAAAAAAAGGAAGCATATAATAGTAAATATTAATAACACTTGTAAGTAACACTTGAAGATAACTCAAGCAATCAACTGTCATAATATGAGGCTAAATGATGGCTGTACAGAATACTCATACAGCACTTTTAAATAGTCAGTTTCTAAATAATTCAATGTTTTTAAAATGTCAACATTTGATCTGTAGTGAATTCCTGGATTATATTCCCGATCACTTTCTAGGCACACAGCTACCAGTGTGCATTCAGTATCAGCTGACAGCAACACTTCTCCTATTACTGTTACTTCCTGCGTTGCCTTCATTAAGATACAGCAGGTCATCTGATGGGGCCGGAGGACAGTAATGAAGAGCATCACTGAACAGTTTGTCTATCAATTGTGAATATAGTGCACTGCACAATTGATGGAAGATGCAGAGAAGTAAAACTTTTAACTTCTTGTTAATAGCTGCATCTATTATGCTCACATTTGTAATATTCTCTCTATCTAATTGGGTAATTACAGGAACAGCCTTTAAAGTGGTTGCACTGAAAACTGCAGTGATTTGGAGTACTGTGAAAGGATAAAATCTTGATGGCTTTAGGGTGCAAGGCAAGAGTGAAAGCTCTGAGATCTTCTCAGACCATGTAGCTGGCTTGTTTGGCTTGGGGCTTCGCCTGCGGTGCTCTTTAAACAGACCAGACAGACGGTGCTGCCATCTGCTCTCCTGACTGGCTCTCAGCCACCTCCTCCTCTTCTGGCTTGTATAAAAAAAATAAAAAATACTGTTTCATCTTTTTCATTCACCACAGCTGCCTGCAACTGGTCCTCTGCATTAAAGGGAGCGGAAACAGTAAGACTTTACATCTGCTTTAATAGGTTTTTCAATGGGCCACTAGATTAGCAGGACCTAAGAATGTATCACTGTTATTATTATTATTAATAATAATAATTATAACCATCGTGTAGCTTGTGACATTTATACAGGGCGGTAAAAATATTTATTTTGCCACATTTGAAAATAATGTGCTGTTCCTGTGACATTAATCTTGAGACACATACTGTAAGGCTGTTTTAAATGTTAAGTCTGCCATCTGGTGTTTCCTACCTGGAAACACACTGTGGAGTCATGAGCTTGTATTTTAAGGAGAAAGGCTCCAGTGAAAACTCATTCACACACAAAAGAACATCAGGGCTCCATACAGTGTAGGTAATGCAGTGTAATTACAAATCATAAGACTTTTTATAGATAAAAAGTACTGTGCAAAAGTCTTGAGCCATCCTTCTTTTCTTTATATTTTATTAGGACAATGGGAAATAGGTGCAGCAATTGATTGAAATGTGTGAACATACATGGGTATATCAGGCAATAACAAATAGTACAAATCTAACAAGCTTGAAAGTCAGTATTTGCTGTGACCAAAGTTATTCTTAAGCACAGCTCTTAGGCAAACGTTCTTGTAATTTCTTTCAGATTCACAATAGGTAAGCATTTCCAGATGTTCAGAAATATACTGAAAGAATTATTCACCCAACGGGTTTTAATTCTGTTTCCTTGCAGGATCAAGTCCAGTTAACACAAAGTGGTGAGATTGCGTTCTCGCAGGTGGCTGGTTCAGGTAAGCTGAGGTGAGTTCACAGGTAAATATGAAGCATGGGTTAACATGGCGCTACTACTCTGTGTAGACTAGCAATCTAGCAAGAAATGGAAAGGAGAACTGGGGATTTCTACTGCTGGTAATTTTGTAATTGAACAGAATTTAGCAATAATTTGGGTGATTTTGTGGTACTGAATCCAAATATGGTCATTACAATTCAGTCAACTAAAGTTTAACTGCCAATACTGAGGATCAACAATGCCAGAAATTTGCAGTTTCTTGTAGTGACTTTAATCTGTCAATAGATAAAAACAAAGTTTTAGTGTTACAGTACATCAAGTGATGGAATAGTGTTTCTGGGGCAGTCCAAAGTGATGCCAAGCTTAAACCTCATGAGCTTATTAGAGACAAAGACTTTCCATCTAAGCTCAGACCCCTTGAACTAAGTGCGTGGGAATCATTTGTTCAGGTGGTGCAGAATTTCTTGGGCAACCACAAAGCCACAAACTATAAAGAATTAGTTGACGACACCCTTCTTGACTTCTTTCTTGTCAATTTGGGTGATGTGAGCGATGAGCATGGTGAAGGGTTCCATCAAGGTATCTCTGAAATGGAGACCAGGTATCAGGGGCGTTGTAATGCAAACGTGATGGGTGACTACTACTGGTTACTACAGCATGAAACGTCCGTGAAGCACAAGAGCAAGTGTTTTGCCACACTTTTCAACTGTCTGGGCAGATTAATTGTAGATGGTATTAGTTTAAAATTCCTTATACTGTATGATTGATTTTGGTATCTGTGACTTTCTTTTAACAGATATTTTTTTTGGCCTTTTCGGCTTTATTTGATCCTGACATGCTAGAGAAATTCTGTTTTTCAAATTTGGAATCAGCATAACCAAATTAGTAAAAATCAGTTCTTCCTCGGGTAGCAGACAAAAAGTTTTTTGTGTGACCAGTGTTTTCAGTCCACTTCTTGTGTAATTTGGCATACCTCAGCCTTTTCTCCCTGTTTCCTTTCCTTAAGAATGTCTTCTTGACAGCCACCCTTCCATTTGAGAGCATTTCTTATTAGGCGTCAGTGAACAGTTGATGGATCCACTGAAAGGCGAGATGCATCCCTCAGGTCCTGTGTCAGGTCTATGCTGGATTTTTTCCTATTTCTTGAGGACATGACAGTCAGATACTGCTCCTCTGCTACAGAGTCCAGGTTTCTTCAGATTTTCTCATGACACAATGCACTGCCAAGACATGCCACATTTTCAGGCAGTAGCTCCTTGGAAATCACCTTCTTGTGCAATACTATTTTATGCCTGTCAATCTGTGTTATCTTTGGTATTTTTTAGAGATTAAACAAAATAAATGGGAACAAATTATGTCTTTGTGCCGAAAGATACAATTTACAATTGGTTCTTTGGTTTGTGTGTAGACACAGCACTGGTTTATCTCTTGATTTAGATGCCTTTTGGTTGAATGATTCATACATCAATGTTAAGTGAGTAAGCAAACAAACAAACTTTCCTCTGAAAATAGTCAGGCAAAAGGCCTGGTAATACTATAGATAAAACAAGCCAACAGAAAATCTCCATCATTAGCTTCAGAAAAGCTAGCTGTGGTTACAGTTAAGCTCGCCTTAACCAGTTCTTTTTTTCCCCAAGAAATTATAGAAACCTATGCTCTGATAGGTTTACGTAATTTAGTGTGTCTGAAGGATGTTGTGATGCATCAAGTGTGATAGCTCAGAGTGACCACCACTGGCTAGTGCCGCTGTAACTACAAGAAATAGAAAAAAAAATGTAAAGCCAAGTCCATATGTAGTGTCTCCTTGTGGCAACACACGGGGATCGAGCAACTTACAGCTCAGGCTGAACTACAAGGGACTCTGAGGTGGTCTTGCCCCCTAGGTCTATGGCATGCATGCCCACCAATATTTGTATACGCCCTGGTGCCTGGAAACCAAACCCAAAACAAAACCTAACTATGGGTAAAGTAGCTCCACTGTCCTGTGGACTCTTGGAGAGAGGAAAAGACTAAGGGCGTAAACCTTGAAAGAAAATCTGAAGCTGGAGTCCCAAAGGCAGCCTGTTACTGCACACAGCTTTGACCTGGCAACTCCTGTGACATCCCTGCAACCATGCATACTGGCTTCTGCCTTTCATATGGACTCTTTCAGTGATGTGGAGAGGGAGAGCCACTGCATGGGTAACAGCCTTTCCTATTCATCTAGGTCATTCTAGCTTCACTACACAACATAGATAGAACACAGAAAGCAGATTGGAGTAGAGATACATGCTAGGGGCTGCTTCCGACAGTGGCAGACAATCCCCAGATTAGCTTCACTGGGTGCGTGAGGCTTAGAGTGAAAACCAACAAGTGGATTGACAACAAAAACCTCGGCCCTCAAGTTGGGCACTTGGAATGTGAGAACCGGGACACCAGAAGAACAACTGACGAGACCGGAGCATGGAGTGGGGTTTACTGTCAGGAATGGTCTGCTGGGATCCATGATCCCACCTTCAGAAGGAACCGAATGAATCTTTTCTGTCCAACTGAACACCCCAACATGTCCTGCCTCCCTAATTAGCACTTATGCTCCAATGATCTCACCCTCTGATTCCAAAGACAGATTTTTACAATGAACTCAGCACAGCCATGAGCCTGATCCCTGACAAGGAGCTCCTGTTTATCCTTGGTGAGTTCAACGCCAGAGTTGGCACCGACTACAACTCCTGGCATACATGCCTCAGGATGTTACGCCTTAGAAGGATTCATGAGAATGGACAGTGCCTGCTGAAACTCTGCTGCGATCACAACTTGTGTTTTACAACTTGTGCAACATCAAACCTCAGCACAGATTGCCCTGGAGACACCCCCAGTCCAAGCGGACTTCATACATGCCAACCAGGGAAAGATAGAGGAATTTGTCACTGCTCTGAAGAAATCAACAAATACCCATGACAGATGGGAATAGTTTAGAAACGCAGTGTACAATTTAACTATGGAAACTTTTGGCAGAAATTCAGATTGAGAAAGACAAATCAACTGGCTGATTTGAAGCCCAAGTTCAAGACCTGAGACCTGTCATTGAGAAGAAGAGGGACACCCTGGCCATGTCCAAAGCCAGCCCTAGAGAGCGAAATCAGCTTTCTACAGAAAACTCCAGCAGAGCGCTAGGCGCTGTGCCAGTGACTGCTGGTTCCACCTATGCTCCATGATCCAGGTTGCAGAAGACACTGACAACATCAGTAAACCTGGAGCATCAAGCTGGCCCTGGGCCCAACACAGAAGAATAGCACCCCGTCAGGCGAGGTCATCCAGGATCAGACCAAACAGATGGAGCACTGCTCCAAGCTCTACTCCACAGAGCACCTGGTCACTGAAGATGCTCTGGATGCCGTCAAAGGTCTGGACCACAGCAAAACAATACTCCAATTGCTCAGCAAAGCCCTGGACTTTCTCACCCACTCAATATTCTTCACAGACATGCTGAAACACGCTTTCAGGAACACCAAGGACGTCATGCATCTTTGCATCAGGTTGGACAGGAAGCTCTTCAATCTCAATCTCTCTAGACTAAACGCCAAGTCTAAAGTCCAACTGAAATGCTTCCAAGACTTGCTCTTTGCTGACAATGCTGCCATCACCACCCACTTAGCTGATGGCCTCCAGCAACTCATAACCCGGTTCAGCCAGGCTTGCAAAGACTTTAGCTTTACAATCAGCCTGAAGAAGACACAGGTCATGATGCAAGATGCAGAACTATCACCACAGATCTCAAACCCATAAAGGTTTGATCCTAGGTACACAAAAACACAACATTTTTGTCTACCTAGGATCTACCATTACCGACTCCCTCTCTCTCGACACTGAACATAACAAGCAGATCAGCAAAGCCTCCACCACCACGGCCAGACTGACAAAGAGAGTGTGGGTGAACAGCAAGCTGACTGAGCACTCTACAGTGCTCGTGTTGTAAGCATCCTCCTGTATGGCAATAAGACTTGGACCACATGATCCCGACAGGAAGAAAGGCCTAACATCTTCCACATGTGCTGCCTTTGACATATCTTAGACATCAAATGGCAAGAGAAAGGGATATGAAACCATTTGGAGTTTCTTCTCTCCGTATCTCTAATTGCTTCACTGTGTTCACGAGCTTATTTCTAACTGTGTCTGTCCAGTGTTTAGTGTTGGGGCAGTTAGTTGACAGTGGCTTTATCGGGGCTTTTTCAATGGCAGCATCTGCCAGGTACAGTCAGCACTGAAAAAAGAGCTGTGAGAGTGAACGAAAACTTTGTAGGTAAGTAAACAAAAGCTGTACATTCTGTGGTTGCTGAGGAAAATTGTCATCAGAGTCAACAGATAATTATTGGTGATTTGCTATACCAAGACCACTGAATGACTTTACAAGCCTTTTTTTGAAGGCACAGGCGCATCAGAGGACCAAAATCATATGAAAAGCTCACAACACCACCATCCTGGAGAGATCCGGAATTTCCAGCCTATACAGCGTCCTAACTCACAGATGCACGCACTGGCTTGGAGATGTTGTACATGTGCCAGTGACTGGATCCCAAAATACCTCCCGTGTGGCATAGGGAATACGGCCCACAGGTAGACACCTGATACAATACAAAGACATCTGAAAAAGAGACTTGAATGCTCTGAGCACAAACATTTCAGAAACCTTGGCTGCAGTACAAACAATCTGGGGATAAGCAGTACACAAAGGACTCTCCAACTTTGAAGAGACACCTATCCAGCAGTCTGAACCCAGCAGACAGATAGAAAGCCTGCAACCAGACTGATAGACCATCTTCAGTTTTAATCTGCCGACTGTGCTGGAAGGACCTCCATTCTCAAATTGGTCTTGCCAATAACGGCAGATGCTGTTCTTGATAATAATTGACAAGCAGAATGCAGATCCATAGTCTCTCGAGACTGATGTTCTGATAAACTCTAAAACTGTTCTAGAATTTAGGGTAAATTCTTATATAGTGGCTCAGTGGCTGTAGCTTTAAAGTGTTTTGAGAGTTTCCTCTAAGATCTACAATTTTCCGGCATCAAAAATGTGGTAGGTTAAAAGACACAGCAGCCACATAGACATTAAAGAGTAGTGTCACTATCACATTAATTAAGGTTTGAAAATCACACAGTGATCTCATTAGTAACACATGTGTTCAGCTTTTTTTCATGCCAAAAAGATTAATTCCAGTGGCCTTGAACAACTTGGGGCTGGAGCTGGTCCCCTGACAATCAATGATGATGCCCACTGCTCAACATACTAAGAATGTGTTAGATTGGTCATATATTCATGTTTGCATTTTCTTGTATTGTCCTGCATAAATAATTATCCGTGAAAAATCAACTGAAGCTAAATAACAAATGTTACACTGAATCCTACAAATTTCTCTCAGTGTACTTTTGTGCAGATAACATCCAGTTTTTAAGAATGTTGCCGACATGATGTCCAACAGTATGATACTGTAAATCACTGTTAACTTAATGTCAACCAAATATTATGAGAGGAAATGGCCATACCACAAAGTCTCAGTGAGGGATCCGGGTGGGAAAATTAAACTGTGAGCCAGGCTTTTAATTTGCATTGGATGCTTTTTTTTTTCTCTCTGCCATCATTCTTTAGGCTACATCAGGATCTGATCTGCATATTTTCAGCCTCAGACACCCTGTTTTCTTTATGACCAGCATTCATAAATTTTGAAATCTGTGTAAACAGTGTAAACCAGAAACATATATGTTTTGGAAAATTTAAAGACAGAATAATTATATTTTTTATATAATTATATCTTCCATTATTTTCCCTAATGTTAAGCAGCACATTCTGCTTTCTCTTTTTTGCCTTCTATAATAAATAAGCAGAGGTCTGTGTGGATTACAGTGCAGCGAGACAGTTGAGCTGAATCTGTGGGGAAATAACTACAGCCAGCCAGGCAGCAGAACTGGAGAGGGTAAGGAGTTAATGATGGGCTTCATGCCACAAGCTGAAGCAAAGACTTGCAGTGAAACGCTGGTGTCACTGACCTAGAACACCACCTGCTGGTCACTAAGAGCATGACAATTTAGGCTGAGGGCTCCCACAATCTTGCTCCACTATGTTCACCAGCTGATTTCTAACAGTGTCTGTCTGGTGTTTAGTGCTGGGCAGGGCAGTGCTCGGCAGTGGCGTCATCAGGGCTTTTCCAATGGCAGCATCTGCCAGGTACAGTCAGCACTGAAAAAAGAGCTGTGAGAATGAACAAAAACAGTGTGGTTAAAGGAACAAAAGCTCTATGTTCTAAGTTTGCCATCAGAGTCATCAGATATTTTTTGGTGATTTGCTATTACAGCAGCAAGACCACTGAATGAGTTTAAAATCCTTTCTTAAACCCGCAGGACCATAAGAGGACCAAAATCATATGCAAAATGACAACAAAGGTGATAAAATGATCAGAATTACAGTGGAAGCAAAGGCACCATGGTGAAATGCAACATATGTGAAAAATAAAACAGATGAAAAGTGACCACAAAGCAGCAAAAATCACAATGGCACAGAATTTCCAAGAAACAGGTGCAAAAACAGCAAGAAAAGTAGAATGACTGAACCTGAAATAAAAATCAGCTACAAAGAGATGAAAAAGTGACAGCAAAAAGATGCTAAACGATTGAAATAAAATCCAAAATGACCTGAAAGAATCAAAATAATTTAAATGATACAAAATGATCAACAAGCTTTAAAATGATCAGATGTAGAGTAGACAGTACCACTAGCAGAACAAATCAGAGCCGGGTCGGGGGCGGGGCAAATGACCGGGCCCTTTATACCCAAATAATAAAGCTCATCATAACATCATTTGACAAAATACAACAGCGGGGCTTACAAACTTCGGCACCATGGAAAATATTTATGATATTTCGAATTCTATCAAACGGACATGAAATATAGCACACCAAGAAAACAACAAAAACATTAGGCTACATGGTAACTAATGATAAAACAAGACAAATTCAAAGCAGTTCAGAGCCACGGATAGCAATCGGATCATTTTGACACCAACTTTATTGATTTCAGCTTAGAGCCTGTATCAGTAGCTTTTGAGTTTGGTAAAACTGGCACAGTTTTTAAATAAATTAAAAAGAAACATGTAACCAACATGTGGAACATCAGGATGTGTAACATATGTGTGATCAAACATGTATTTTGGCGATATAAAGAGAGACAGCAATGGGCATGCACCAACCGCCTGCTTCATTTATTTATTGTATGTGACACAGCGCCCCCAGAGGTGAGCCACAACACTACACAGAAGCCCTGCCCCTGCACAGTACAGCTGATGCAGAACTACAACCGGAAAGAGAACCAATAAGAGTCAAAGGAAACAGAGAAAGATGCAAAGTGAAATGTGAAGTGACCAAAAGCAGCATGAAATGACAATAAAATGGTGCAAAATTAGCAAAAAATATTAAAGAAATGTAAAATGCAAACAAAGAACAGATAAATGCAAAACATGCTAAATTAAACAGGAAATTACCAACATGACCTAACAAAGTAAAATTACCAAATTAAGATGCAAAACAACGGAACTGAGATTCAAGATTCAAGTCTATAGTCATAAATTACAAACTTACATAAAAATAACATAAATTACACAGTGGTTATACTGAACAATGAAATTCTTACTTTGCAAGTTCCCTACACGCACTTAAAATAATAAATAGTTAAGCTAAACTCAAATGAAAAAATAGTAGGCTTATAAATAAATAAAGCAAATACAATATATACAGATGAAGAGTAGGTTGGAATCAGAGTGTAAAGTGTGATTAGTTATGCGTTCTATTAAAATGGTAAGTCATTCAGAATGTATGAGTGTTATTACATAGAATTGTAATCAGGGCCCTGGTCCAGATTACATTACATAGGATTGTATTATTAGGACTGTATTATATTGTGTGTAACTACTGTCTACCATTTCCTTCACCTCTTTTCACTCTTTTTATACCCCACTCTGCATTTAATCTAGAGGCGTTATTAATCTGTGGCTCTCTTCCACAGCATGTCTTTTGTCCTGTCTCTCTTATCTCACCCCCAAACAGTGAGCCTGGTTCTGCTGGAGCTTTCTTCCTGTTAAAAGGGATTTTTTCCTTCCCACTGTCGCCAAGTGCTGCTCATAGGGGGTCGTTTTGACTGTTGGGTTTTCTCTGTATTATTGAATGGTTTTTACTTCACAGTATAAAGCATCTTGAGACAATTGTTTGATGTAATTTGGTGCTATATAAATAAAATTGAATTGAATTGAATTGAATTGAATTGAATTGAATTGAATTGAATTGAATTGAATTGAATTGAATTGATTTGCCTATTGTCTGTAGAAGTCTGTGCGTCCCTCCATGGATATGCCTCCCCCGACCATCACTGACCCACCACCAAATTGGTCCTGCTGAATGATGGTTTCTTCACAGCTTCTCCAGAACCTTTTACATCTGCTCAGCGCGAACCTGCTCTCATCTGTAAACGTGCAGGGCACAAGTGGTAAACTTGCCAATTGTGGTATTCTATGGCAAATGCCAATCGAACTCCACAGTGAGCACAAGGCTCACTATTGGATATCAAGCCCTCAGGCAACCCTTATGAAGTCTGTTCCTGATTGTTTGGATGGAGACATTCACGCAAGTGGCTTAATAGAGGTTATTTTGTAGGACTCTGGCAGTACCCATCCAGTTTCTGCTTGCACAAAAGAGGAGCTACCGGTCCTGATGATGGTTTAAGGACCTTCTACAGCCCTCTTAGAGCAACAGCCCATCTCCATGTTCTTGAGCCTGTGCCAGGAGGCACAGCAAACCTGGCAGGTATTGATGTGCCATCCAGGAGGAGTTTGGCTACCTGTGCAACCTCTGTAGGACACAGGTGTCACCTCATCCTACCAAAAGTGACACTGACCCTAGCCAAATGCAAAACTGGTTTAAAAAAAAAACCGCCCGGAAAGGTTGGGTATAAAATAAAGTCCTCC
>VUQK01043855.1:4519-22070 GCA_015106715.1 Bujurquina vittata
ATCAAAACAACCTCTACGTGCTTGCTCATAGAGGTTGTTTTGATTGTTGAGTTTTCTCTGTATTATTGTAGGCTCTTTACCTTACAATATAAAGCACCTCGAGGCGACTGCTTGCTGTGATTTGACACTAGATAAATGAAATTGAATTAATTGAATTGAACTAGTCTGCCAAAATACAAATTAATTAATGAAGTAAGAATAGCATTTCTCAACAAGAATTTCCCAATAATTTGGGGAGTTCTCCAACTAAACGTAGAACAAAAAGTTAAAAAAAATGTGTTTGGTCGATTATTTCATTGTTGTAACAATGCTTCTTGACAGTAAATCTTATACAGTTGGAAAGCCTGTTCGTTTCCCTTTAAATGGTTTTGCATTTGTGGGTTGAGCAGCAGAGTTACATATGTGTGTTGAGCCCCTGAAAAACTTGCCCAACAGCTTATTCTGCTATTGATACTTGTTTGAATTGAGTGATTATAGGCTAAAAAATAAGATATATTGGCAATATACAAATGTATTAATTTAAGACACAAGGCCCTCAGTAGCATGTGGAAGAACCATACACAGCCACAACAGCCTGGCACCCTCTCCTCATTGCTGGTCACCAGTCATACACTGCTGTAGGATGGCATCCCATTCTTCAACCAGCAATCATCCAATCCAATAAACAACACCAGAATAAACTGTCTGGCATTAGCAGAGAGGTTTTTCATGGGCACAGCCCACATACCCAACTCTGCTGCTCAACCCACAAATGCATTTTCCTCATAAATGTGGCTCCATTTAAAAGAAAGAATAAAGGATTTCCAATGCTATAAGATTTTAATAGTATGCTAGTAAATAATATAAGTGGAAGTTTCATCAAATCTGGAAAAATTGCTGTTTTGAATTAGAATTAGAATTTTGAATTTGTGACTGCGGCAATGTGCAATGGGCAATGTGGCAATGTGCTGTGGCAATTCCTCTAGCACCAAATTTGTGACTGTGGCAATGTGCCCATACAGTTAACTGTATGGCAATGTGCCCATACAGTTAACTGTATGGGCACATTGCCATTGCCATACAGTTAACTGTATGGCAATGGTGTAGAGCTGCTACTCCTCTACATCAAATGGAGCCAGCTGAAGTGGTTTGGGCATCTGACTAGGATGCGTCTTGAATGAGGTGTTCCAGGGATGTCCTACTAGGAAGATGCCCTGGTGAAGACCCAGGACACTCTGGAGAGGTTATATCTGTCCGCTGGCCTGGGAACACCTCTGTATTCTCCTGGATGGCTCAGAGGATGTGACTTATCTGATTAGCTGCTGCCTGTGTGACTCGGTGCAGAATAAATGGTAGAAAATGGATGGATGAAAAAAACTTAATTAGTTACAAAATGTAATAAGCTGTTTTTTATGATTTTCAATTGTATTTCAGTAGCTGATTTAATGCATATCTCACACAGCTTTCCAGTTTTGGGGGAAACTGGATTAGAATTTCTGTCTGCTAAAATGAGTCAGTGTCTACCAAAATGAGCAACATAGAAAAAAAAACATCTTACTTTGTATTGAGAGGAACTCTTAGACTCTAAAGATGCACCAGTACCCATCTATCTAAGCTTATTCTGCTGGACCTGAAATAGCAACAGTGCCTGGAGTTTGATTATAATTAATTTAGTTTAATTTCCTCTGCCATAACTGAAACATTCATATCCGCACATGAATTATTGGGTTTGAATAGCCTACCAGAGCTAGCATCGCCAGAAAAAGAAAGGATGATAGACTTGGTATTTTAAGCAGGGCTCAGTGTTTCAACAGTGCAACCCAGGAAACCGCATAGAAGTTGTATTGACTTCTATCGCTTGTGTTTCACTTTAGTGCTCAGAGTATATTGAGTTTATCGAAACATCAACCAGTCTCCAAGGTACGAAATTGGTGTATGAAAAATAGAAGAGGCTAAAAATATTGGCTTAGGGAGAGATTGATGAGAGGGATGAAGGGATGACAAAGCTGCACAGAAGGAGCATTTGATCTTAGTCCTTTAATTCACAGTGGGCGAGACTGTCCCGTTACATTTCTGGAATACACTTGTTATAGTAACAATAAATCACACGAGTCATTCTTACTTCTTTTCAGTCTTCTGTGACCCTAAAAAGTCCACACACTCAGGGGCAGCGTGTGGACATTTACAGTTGATCACTATTAGCCATGCAAGCTGTTATCCTGATTTTTTAAAATAAATGGCAGCTCATGTTGAGCGGTTTGGAAACAAAGTTAGAGAGGCAAGGTTAAGATGGCCTGGAGGAAAAGAGGAAGGCAAAGAAGATTCATGGATGTAGTGAAGGAGGACATGCCGAGGGTTAGTGTGAGTGAGGAGGACGCTAGGGATAGGAGGCTGTGGTGACCCTTAAAGGGAGCAGCCAAAAGAGGAAGAAATGACTAGCTGGGTCTATAAACTGGGAACCGCTAGCTAACCTTATCAACATTAAACATGATGTGCACACCACTTTTTCAGATGTTACGTGTTTGAAATGAATTTAAGAGCTCTCCAGCACAGCTGTTAGAGTTAGGCAGCGACTTCTCAAATAGGGTCATCCCATTGAGTGCAACGAATACATTGTATTATTGCCAATATTGTAGGGTCTTTACCTTCCAATATAAAGCACCTTGAGGTGACTGTTTGTTGTGATTTAGTGCAATATAAATAAATTGTAGATAACCAAAGACAGACTGGGAACGAAAATGAAAGCTATGATAAGATATTTAACAAAAATGTAATGGAAGAAAGAAGGAAGTAGAGATAGTGACAGAATCAGCAAGAAAACCTAACCCTTCTCCACAACTTTAAAAAGTCTCTTTTTTTTTAAAGAGCTGAAGTGGTTAAATATATATTCGTGCATATGTGAGTGTGCATGTGTGACTGTGTGTGTGTGTGTGTGTGTGTGTGTGTGTGTGTGTGAGACCTCGTCTGCACATGTAGCCGTGTGCGCGTGTGTGTAAGAAAGCTGTCAACTACTCCAGACGAGAGAGTTCCAGCAGTGTGTCAACCTAATGGGCAGAAACTGGGGCGTCGTGAATAATTCAGCAGCTTTTTAGGGGGAGAGGAGACGCTTCCAATATCTTCCCTTAGGAAAAACGGAAGGACCCTGCTCTCATAATACAGTCACACACACACGCACACACACGCAACACAGTATGCGAGCAGGACAAGTATGCCATCAATTCAGTCTCTGCCAACAGGTTGTGCTAAACTATGTATCTAAGTGGCTGGCTTAAACCCACTGAGACTCTCCATGTTAGTTAAAGGAAATGAGGAAAGCTGTTGAGAGATTGTCTGCTGGTCTACTCGCTTACAGAAGTATCAGAATCACCATCGTGTGCCTCGGGAGATGCAGTGTTGCATCAACCACCAGCTGCAGTTGTCAGAACTAAAAGTAAAGCCATGTAACAAACAGCTCCAATCCCACATGGAGTAAAAGTAAATTTACGCGCAGATTTCCTGTGCAGTTGTTGTTGAACTTGTGTCTGACTTCACGCCACTGACCAATTTCACACTGGCTTGATGATCTCTTCGTATCCATGTAACCACACACTGTCACGACCAAAAGTAGCCACTGCACAACTGCTAGTGCTCGAGCCAGCTGCTGAGTCATTTAAAAGTGGAGAACTTTGAGACTTTAAAAAAAAACAAAACTGACAGACAAGCACTAGCAACTCTATCCACAACACTTTTGGAATAAAACATATAAATTTATACAAAGCTGAGAGTTGTGTAGTGTTTAATCCCATTAAACTGCCTGTGAGAGCAGATCTTTGATCTCAGCAGTGGGTTTACTTCCAAGCATTTCTGCATAAAGATCTTATAGAGCTTGTCAAAAATGCATTAAAAAAATCCAGAACTGCTAAAATGTTTGCAAACCTTTTGCTTTCCAGTGATGCTTGGAATTAGGTTCCAGCTGAAAAGCTGAAAATGGTCAAAACCTATATGTTGTAATATTGTGCAAGTTTGTTCTGCCGTGTGATCTAATTATCTCACAACTGTTCTCGAATGGAAATGTTTGGGCTTGTAAGATTGCTGTTGTTATCAGGGAGCATTTTCCAATTTGGACATCAATCCATCCATTTTTTTTACCCACTGATCCAGCTTAGAGCTGCAGAGATCTGTGCTGTCACGCCGCAAGAGGCAGGGTGCACCCTGGACTGTGGTGAATTACAGGCAAAGGGACCTGAAGGCAGACTCACAGGAGGGCAAGATTAAACAAAAAGTGAACCTTTATTCAGGTCGAGTACGATGTCCACAATAACAAAGTCAGACTCAAACCAAATCCACAGCGCTTCACGTGCAGGACAGGAATACACACAAGGAAGACAACAGACACTAAGACAAAGACTGAGGGAAGACAGCACTATTTACAGTATACACAATAGAGTAGAACGTGTGTGGGTGGAAACAAGACACAGCAGAAACCAGCCAAGACAATAATAAAGAAGGAAGTAAAAAACAGGAGATAATGATTACCAAAACAAATCATCATATTGTATTAAATAAGAATTAAACCTAGCAGACTAGAGGGGCAGACAAAAACTCATATGAAATATTGTCTACTAAGATCATAAATAAAGGGATGGGGGATTATTATTCTCAAAGGCATATGTACAATCAGACTTCCTCTTTTTTTTTCTTCTAATCAGGTGAGTTGCCACCTGCTGGCCATTAGGAAAGAACACAGGAAGAAAGAAAGAAGGTTAAAAGCACTGTTCCGTTCACTTTCCAGAGCCTGTACGGACAGCCCCCCTGTATATAATGTCTATGTATGTAATGAGTATATAGAGCTAGCACGGTGGCAGAAATAAAAATAGCAGCTTGCCACTCGAAAAACCTCCAACATTCAGAAACCATCTGTCCAAAAGTGCCTCTTTTTTCTCTTTTTTTTTTATTCCTAAACTCTCAGCTGCCAAAGGCCCCAGCCTTATGTAACATATGACATTTACAACAAGGTCTGCTCCCTGTCTACCTATCTGCCACTCTCTCTCCTGTGTTTTCCTCCCAAACCCTACTCTGCCCCCCACCCCCACCCCCACCAGCTTCTCTTCTCCATCCAGTCTGAAGCAATGACATTTAATTAGTCAGTGAGTGGAGGGTGCCTCGCCACATCAGCCCTGTAGGGTTGCTGACCTTTTCTGACTGGGTCACTCATCTGCCATTAGAGTACCACCCCACCACCACCATGTGCACACACACACACACACACACACATGCACGAACCCTTATTACTCGCTCAGATCTAACAAAGAATCCTAGAAATGAGCCAGCTGGTGATCTGGCAATTGACAGTAAGGTGGAGTGTTCTTTTGCAAAAATTGGATGAAGTCAAAGGACGTGTTTCATGATTTGTGATGCAGCCAGTTGGTGTGTGTGTGTGTGTGTGTGTTTTCAGATCTTCACATCTGTATCCTGATGCGGGTTTGATCGCATGTTGTCGTGGGGCTTGCTTTCAGTCGGTTGCATCACTCTAATCAGCCATCACAAGAGAAGACCAACGATAGTTATTCTTTCATCTCTGGTCAGTGCAAAATGCCCTTTGCAACACACACATGCACAGAAGGCTACACGCACGCACACACCTGTAAACCCAGTCAAAGCCAATCAGCAGTTTCCTGTTCTGTCTCCCCCCACATCTCCTCTCCACTCCTGAGTGCTGTGACATATCAGCCAGCAACATCAGCTGCCAGACACCTCCTATCAGAATCGGTTTGGAGGCCTTTTAATCCGCCCTCTAAAGAAGTCTTTCCTGTCAATGAAGGGAAACGTGACCCCAATACCAAAGACAGAGGAGGGAGGGGAGGTTGTGATGGAGAGATCCGGTGTGAGGGTCTGGCAAAGCGAGCTACCCAACTGGCCCCGTTTGCAAGTGTTGGGCTGCAGCCCAGACAGATTTTTTTTTTTTAATGGCCGGAGATGCTGGAAAACAGCCTCTTCACACAAAAACACACACACACACACGCACACACACACACACACACACACACACACGCACACACACACACACACACACACACATAAAAGAGGCAAAATGCAGCTTTATTGTGAAGGGTGGAGGGCTGTGGTTCACTGGACAGACAAGTGAAAGTTACAGAAGGCGACATGGGGAGACCTGCAGAAAGCTGTCTGAAAATTGCTGGAACATAATTTCAAGAATTGCAAAATTCTACTTTAAAACTACTACAGATTTTACAATAAACCCACCAAAGGGGCTTGTTTTGACCCCATCCTGCAACAACAGCATGACAACGAACTGATTTCTTGAAGAGGTTAGGTTTTTAATTCTCATCTAATCCACCTACACATCTGCCTCCTCTTCACCGGAGTTTACAGAGAGGGGTTTTCACCGCATACGTGCTGCTGTGCAGTCCTCCAAAATCCCAACTGCACGGTGCTCGACTTGGTCGGTCAAATGCTTACTGGTTGACAAGTGGACTGGATCAGGGAAGAGAGTGACAGCGCAACTTTACCAGGAATCGGAGAAGTGCAAAAAAACCATCAAAGAGAAAAAAAAGAGAAAAAAGAAACAGCATAAGTGGCTGCAGTGGGCACTTTTCATTGATTTTAACACTCAATTTCACTGTAGCTGTTCATATGTTTTAACTTTGATCTTCTCTGTGGCTTGCCGAAGGACCGATAACAGCACGAGCAAGAGTGGCTCACAGACCAGTTATACCACATATTTTTAACCCTGCCCCCATCTGACAACAGACGCACTCTGCAGATAGAAGGGCAGTCTGAAGCTGCCCACAGACTGCCAATGAAGTGCCCATGCTCTGCCAGCACTGAAGCATAATTTCTGCATTCCCTCTCTCCCCCCCAGCTCAACATCCCATCCGTGACCTGTGCAGCCCTGCAGTACGTTTTATCTAATCATAATCCTGCTAGGCAACCCAGCATTCTGCAATTGTTGCTATTCAGTCGTTGGTATGGAGGTCGTTTTGACGTCCTCTGCAGTTAAATGTTTAGGTTTTTGTATTTTTTTTTCCTTTTTACTCCACACATCCCCAAAAATTGACTGTGTGAAGGACAAACCTATTTTAGGAAGATTCAGGAAATATGAGATGATGGGGTTTGAATTTAACAGTTACATGATTCTTAAATGCAAAGAGGTCAAAATGACCACCTTGGCCCGTCTTATGTTTCTTTTTTTTGTTTGTTTTTTGTAGTGCCATCTGATGCTTGGAAGAATGTTATATTTTCTGCAACACCTAAATCACACAGACACCACATTCTCTTTGTAGTACTACAAAGTCAGGATTTGATTTTTGAAGGGTTTGTGGTTCCTTTCTTTAAAGGTATTACAGAATTGTTCTGGCCACTTGGGAGCGTCATGACAGACAACATTAACATATCACTGCTGATTACAGGTGGTTAATTCTGTCTCTCTGTGCACTGCATGCTTAACTTACTCGTCTGGACTGTCTGTGATGTTTATGTCATTAAAACTAACTCATTAACTGGACAATATAAAACTGTCCCGTAGACTAACATTGCTAAAGATTCCTAGAAATATGTTCAGCTGAGAATTTGAGAAGGGCAGCCATAATTCTGACGCCCCTCCTGTCAGCTATGAACAGGAAATTGAGGCCACAAATCACACAGACTCACCAAAGTTGGACAACAGAAGAATGGAAAAACCTTTATTGGTTGGATGAGTCTCAATTTCTGCTGTGACTTTCAGATGATAGGGTCAGAATTTGGCATAAACAAGATGAAATCATGGATCCATGCTGCCTTCTATCTATGGTTCTGGTGGTGGTTTATTGGTGTGGGCAACATTTTCTTGGCACACTTGGGACCCGTTTGTACCAACTGAGCATCGTTTCAACACCCCCAATCTAGCCGAGTATTTGTACCACAGTGTTCCTATCTTCTAACAGCTGCTTACAGCCAGATAATGCACCATGTCAGTCAGTTCCCTGTGCTTCAACGGCCTCCACAGTCACCAGAGTCACTCATTCCTATAGAGCACCTTTGGGATGTGGTGGAACGGGAGATTCACAACATGGACGTGCAGCTGACAAAGCTGCAGCAGCTGTGTGATGCAATCATGTCAATATGGACCAAAATCTCTAAGAAATGTTTCCAGCATCTTCTTGAATCAATACCACAAAAAATAAAGGCACCGCTGAAGGCAAAAGGAGGCCCAGCCCAGTATTAACAAGATCTGCCTGCTAAAGTGGTTGCATCATTCTACACATACAGATTTAGATGTTAGTTTTCTGGGCGTCAGTTAGCCCTAATTTCAGAAATATTGGTTAGAGCAGCTTTAAAGTGAACAAATAGAAAAGGAAGATTTAAGATGGTTCAGTCACAGAAAGTAATATCACCTGTTTATCCTGTTAGAGATGGTTGTAGAGACCATTGCCAGACAGAAGACCCTCTGTGACTGCACAGCCCTGAAATACACAATGAGGTGCTAAGACCCATCATTAAAGCCCCTCCATCATCACGTCACTGGCATGATGTTTGCCCATGCGTCATCTCTGTGGCTCGTGGGGCTCGGGCCAGAACACTACATCTCCTCCTCTGATTTCAGAATCACTCCAATCACCAACAGCTTGGCTCAGTCCAACTATAAGCCGTGAATGGTCAGATGTTGTTGCTCTTTTTTTTCCAGTCAGTGATTTCAGCAACTGCCCTAGATAGAGAAAGGCAATTAATCAGAAAAATAACCTGGTGCAATCTTTGGAATGAAAAGCTGCAAGCTTGCAGGCCTTGAAGGCATGTGTTTGCTCACTGCTCTACATGGTGTCCACATTCTGTAATCATAGCTATAAAAAAAGATCTTCAAGCCTCAATTTGGAGAGCAAAAACCTTGACACCTCACCTAAGCTGCCAAATAACGAGTGTAAACTACTACAGCAAAAAGAATGTCGCTGATCCCTTAGATATCCGACAGTCTGGAACCCCTGTGGAGTCCAAATCAGATAAATGCACCCAGGCCAAAGCAGCCCTGGACTACACTACACTCTTTTCACAGCAGATGAGACCATTAGGTCAGAGCAGATTGTCCTTCCATCACTTCTCCATTCCCCTCAGTTCAGTCAGTTTTACACCAGGCTGTTAGACATTCGTGCTGGGCCCCTCAGTGCCTCATTTAGCACCTTAGTTCAGGAGCGAACTGGGCCGGGAAGCAATCTGTCACCACTGTAAATACACGGTTATCTTGGAAGGGTCACTACTAACTGAGAATAGAGAGCTACAACATTTATATAGGTTAAAAAATGACGACATGTGACCAACATTTGACAAAGAAAAAATAGAAACAAGGTAGTGCACACTCAGAACTTAAAAAGTATAAATAAATTAATCCATAATAATTTTCAAGTCAAGGGCAGCTGCTGTTTAACTGAGCTTACTTTTGGGGCATTTGGAGGGTACAATAATGATGGTTTCAGATGGAGGGAGAAAAAAATAGACGATGGTGATACCGTACGTTCTGTTGGCTTAAACGGATGTTGTCGCTGGCATCCATTTAAGCTGCATCCATCAGGTCTACAGGTAGATAACTGCAGAAAAATACTGCAGCGTTTAGTAACCTTCAGGTCTGAAAGTGGAAGCCAAAACTGAAATGCCCACACTTGTCACACCTCATTTCAGAACAGCAAGATGGCGGGGTTGTGGAGCATCAGGCTCTGGAACAGGTTGTTGCCAACCAATAAATGACTGCATCCATCTTATATATACAACCTAAGATAATAACTTCTGCTCTACGGCTCAAGTTACATATTGGGCACGCGAGTGGTTAAATTAATAGTTCATGTTTTAAACTGCAAGATTTTATAGGAAATTGCATCCCTTTTAGGTGGTATCAGCAAAGGCATCTGGCATAAAAAAATGCAAATCAGCCATGTGCAGCTAACTGCTGTGTTGACCCTGTGTAAATAAGGGAGCAGCCAAAAGTAGCATTCACTGTGGCTGTGGTTGTTGCCTGCCTGTATTTCCCTTACTCTGCTTTTTCTCCCTTATTTTTAAGGGCATCTTCAGGTGTTCTTCCTTTTTGCTGTATCTCCTGGTAAGTACCCTAATTTGCATTTCCTCAAATTTTATTATTAATTCGTACATACAGCAGTGTGTGACACAGAAGCATCATGGAGGAAAATTCAAACAAGAAGCCAACTGCACAACTCAAGCAGCTTGTGCCAAATAAAAAGTCTGCGTTTATTGTATTGAGAACATTTTTCGCTTTAGCAAAGGCGACGTCAAACAAACAGAAGAAAACAAAAAACAAATTGTCCAAAATGTCTTGGTATGCTGAAGCATTCCTTCAGCATACCAAGGTCAGGTCTTCCGAATTCCTTTCACTGGAACTAAGGGGCTGAGCCCACTCCTGAAAAAAAGCCCCACACCATAATCCCCCCTCCACCAAACTTTACACTTGGCACAGTGCAGTCAGACAAGTACCGTTCTCCTGGCAATCGCTAACCCAGATTCCTCAGCTTGCCACATGGAAAAGCATAATTCATCACTCCAGAGAACATGTCTCCACTGTTCTGGATTCCAGTAGTGACGTGCTTCACTCCACTGTATCCAGCAGTGCTTGATGCAGCTGTTCGGCCATGAAAACCATAAATCCACGAAGCTCTCTGCACACTGTTCTTGAGCTAATCTGAAGGCCACATGAAGTTTGGAGATCTGTAGTGATTGGCTTTGCAGAAAGTTGGTGACATCTGCACACTATGCACGTCAGCATCTGCTGACCCCGCTCTGTGATTTTAAGTGACCTACCACTTCGTGGCTGAGTTGCTTTCGTTTCCAATTGTTTCCGCTTTGTTATAATACCTGTAATGCTTCTTTCACAAATGTTTGTAGAAGCAGTCTGCATGCCTAGGTGCTTGTTTTATACGCCTGTGGCCATGGAAGTGATTGGAACGTCTGAATTCAGTGATTTGGAGGGGTGATTGAAAACCTTTGGCAACATAGTGTACAATGCAAGTAACAAAATTTAAAAACAGAACATGTGGTGACAAGTGAAATTATTTTCATGTCAAGCAATGAAAAATATCATGTGAGTAAGCTATGGGGAAATGTAATCTGGTGTAATGACACCAGTGAACACCCTTAAGCTGGAAAATATTTCCAAATCACACAATTTTACTCCCCTTTGAGCAATTCAAAGAATCCCGATGTGCCCCAGGGATGAACTCCTGTAGCAGCCTCTGACCTCTAATCTCCAAGAGGTGAGAGGAAAGAGAATTTCCCCAGGGATCAACAAAGTATTACTTAATCATTATTATTCTGGGCCAAAAAAAAAAGTAAATGAAACAATTTGGTTGATGAAATTTTAGATCAAAAGAGATTTAGAAAATCTCCCTGTTTACCTTTAGCCATAGATAAAGCGCTTACATAGCCAAAGGCGCCACGCTAAGATGTTAAGGTTTTAAAACTCTTCTCAACTGAGCCCTGGGAAAGAATGATAAATGAAGGAATTTATGATAATCTGCTGCTGGTTATTTTATTCTTAAGCGCTGTATAGCTCTCTCTTTGCTGGCAAGTTTCACACAGTTTTGCTTCAGACAAAAGAGATGAACAGAATGAGTCAAAGTGCAGATACTATGCATGCATTTAAGAGTTGAAGAATTTTTACTCCACTTCCATGAAATTTAGAGCTTTGTATTATTCTGTGACGTGGCAAAGGACGGTTGAAAAGGTTTTTTTTTTCCCTTGCATTCCGAGTGAGATAACATTTCCTCATGTTGCGCACATAAAGGGCAGATACACACCGATTCTCGAATAAAGCTCGAGCCTCTCGGGAGGCAGTGAAGTGAAGTTTTGCGTAGGTTCCCTGTTAATCAGACTGTCCACGTGACTGCAAAAATCATCCTCACCTAAGTGTCTTTGATAAGACACAGACTGCTTATCAGCTCCGTGGCTGCTTAAAGACTCTGGTTACTAGTAGCATAAATTGTCTACCCAAAGTACAAAGCCATAAAATAGCTAAATCAGTAAATCTAGTGACAAAGTACCTCTGAGAAACCGAAATGCTTAAATCAACCCGCTTTTGCTGCTAGTTATTACAGCGCATTGATCGTCCACAGTATTTCTGCAGCTCTGTGCTTTTTGGACAGAATCTTTGGCACGGCTCTTCAGTGCATTAATTTCTGCTTGTTTAGCTCATGTCTGCATAGCTTTGCTTTTGCTTTTGTTGCATTTACAATGGAGCTACTGTGGCAAAAGACAATTAATCATCCATTCTGCTATTGCAATTTGGATCTTACACCACAAAGCCAGTCTTGATGGTCCTGCTGCAAAACGCATTGTGAGCTAGAGCGTTTTGGGGTGAGCAGTACACCTGCATGCAGCTGCATGGCCAAAAGTGGAAAGGCCTGGCATTGTAGTGCATGTTTAAGGTCCATATTCAGGCTCCAAGCATAAAGACTGGATGCCAGTTGTTGGATGCCAGCATTTCTCCTCCTCATATAACATCAGCAGTGCAATAAATCTCCACATTCAACTTCTTTGTATGAGCCCAGTAAGAAAATTTAGGATTGAAGATCAAAAGATAGTTTAAAATTTAAGACAGATCAAGAATTGCTTGCTTATGAGGACTGTAAAGATTTAATTCTTTTTTAACTCTTTGGTTTCTCAGATTCAGCAGAATCTTAATTTCTGCTCACTTGCCAGCCAGTTATCACGAGCATGTTAAAGGGTCTTTGTTTTCTGTTTTCTCCCACTGCTTTGTTTGGTTGTTTGCAGCATATGTTATTATTCATTTATCATTATTATTTTGCCTCTTTTCGGTATATGTTGCTATGAAAATGGGAAATATGTGCCATGATCTAGTCAAACGCACATAAATTATTTTTAAACACTAATTGAAATACAGTATATATGGGGGGGGGGGGCAGTTTCTAGAATTAATTAGCCTGAAAGTCAATATTTGGTGTGACCACCTTTATTCTTCAGCACAGCCTGAACTCATTTCTTTAAGCAGTCTTCAGAAATAGTTCTCCAGACTTCTTGAAAGACATTCAAAGCTCTTCCTCCTGTTGTTCCCTATCAGGATGATCACGCAGTGTAATGTTGAGGTCTGGGGACAGCAGTCCATGACTGATAGAGTTCCATTGTGGGTTTTTCTATCCAGGTATGCTTTTACTGCATTGGCAGTGTGTTTGTGATCATTGTCATGCTGACAGATGACTCTGAAGTCTCTATACAAAGTGATCATTTGAACAAAAACTCCGTAAGACCTGTTATTTTCAGTCCAGTCGAGTCCAGTTCTGTAATTTGGCATAACTCAGCCTTTCCTCCCTGTTTCTCTTAAATAGCTTCCTGACAGCCACCCTTCCACTGAGACCATTTCTGACGAGGCTTCAATGAAGTTTAAGTTTAAGGTTAACCATTTGCTTTTGAGCTATGTTAGATTGTATTTTTGTCAATTATATAAGAATATATTGGACATATTTGGATAATTAATCAAATGTATATTTTGATAAACGAGCATTGTTGTGTAGTTAATGAATAGGCCTTGAAGATGCATAGACTTCTTCCAGCCTTTATGTAAAAATAATAATAATAATCTAAAGTGTTATCTTCTTAGGGGCAATACTGGGATATTTTGGACCATCTGTCTCATCAGCTGACTTGACTGTTGCTAAGTGAACACTGTCAGAGACTTCAGGGGCATTTACTCCCTCCTCGGGTGCTACAGCTGCTATGTGGTCACAATAAAGCCACAGTCTTTCTATTGTTCATTTGTCATTCTTCTTAGTTATAAACTTTGCTTGTGAGAGTTTATTGCTTTTTTACTTTGTTATTTTTGAAACCTTTGCAGTTCATGTTTCTTAATTTCTCTCGCAGCATTGTATATTTGTTCATGTTCATTCAATATTGAGCAGAACTGGTTGCCTTTTAGGATCACCAAAATCTACTGTTGGCTGTGTCTATTGAGCACACAGCATATCCAGCTTCTCCCTCAGTATCAGCAGCGGCTTGCATAGCTTTATAGGTACTCTGCTTCAAACTCGGCCTGCGCATACCAATAGATTTTTTTTCTCCAATATGCAATAATTCAGTTGTGTTGGTAATAAAATAGAATTAAAATGTATTCAATTAATACAATGATATTCATAATTAACAATGATATAATTCAATTTAATTGCACCAATACATTATTGTAATGAAAATGTAAAGCTAACGAAGTCATACCTAAATAGCCTGCGGCACCTTCAACATAACGCTCAAATGTGCTTTGCAGATCAATACAGATTTTTTTTTCAGAAATGGCTGAAAATGTCTGTAGCAGGAGGCACCTTGGGTAGCTGGCTGATTTGGGAATTCATAAATGCATTGCTGTCTGTAGGAAAGCTAAGCCAAAGTTAATTAAAAGTACAAAGAAGATTACTTTAATGATCAGAGATTTTTTTTTTTGCTTGACCCAATTTTTGCTGTTGCACATGCAAAAAGAGTGCAGAAGGACAGGATTTTAAATCCTGGTCTTGTCAATACTTCAGGATGTCCCTGCATTAAACACTTCCTGTTGCCACCAAATCTGTGAGGAGGTGGAGTCAGGGAGCCAGCGAGGCCCTGGAGAACTGTTGTGACACTACAGATCGGGACATGCGCTGGGATCCACATGGGAAAGACATCAACAGCATCACAAACTGCACCACTGACCATATCAATTTCTGGAAGGATCCCAACCAGGACTGTGCGCTGTTTTCCTAACAACAAACACCTGAAAGTCCCACTAATGCAAAAAGAGCGTCTTCAGGTCTGGGGACGAGTTGAGAAGGATTCAGCGTGAGCTGTGAAGGTGGAACAACACATTGAGGTAGAAGCTGAGGACCAAACTCCAGATGAACAACATCAAACAGGTATGGAGAGAGGGTTGTCATGACAGTGTACTTACTGCTCTGTCACCCGTATGCGATGCTGGTTCTGGTGAAGATGATGTATATTTGCCATATATCAATTTAGAGAATTTTTTAAAGAATCTTCAGTTCTCTACCGCTGTATGAGTGTGAAGATGTTGTGGTAAAGTGACTGGGAACAGATGGAGAGTTGTGCCGTACCAGCACAGCCCAGGGCCTCGCTGCCTCAGTGGTCCCGACTTGACCCACGACTCCACTCACCTGGCACTGGATCCCGGCGTGGATGACAGACTGTTGCAGGGGCTGCAGTGTGGAGGAGAATATTATTTGTGTTTATATGTTACTGACTGGATTTCTTTTGGCATTAACAAGACAACGAGCCTCAACTTGTGTCTTGATTTTAGACTCACAGCTGCTGTGAAGACGATCTGTGAACAGTAGAGTGTAGCTTCCACTTTGTTTTTAATTATTTCAGCGTTACATACTCAGGTTTGTTGAACAGTCACATGTAACCATTCATGTGAGGTCATTACACAGAGTGACTACTTGAGTCTGAGCTCCATTGAAGCTGTCGGGAAACTTTATTTTAGAAGACTGATCTGTTCATGGAAATCAAAATATATTTCTTGTCAGGGCTGTTGCCTGACAGCAAGAAGGTCCTGGGTTCAAGCCCGCTAGCCAGCTGAGGCCTTTCCTTGTGGAGTTTGCATGATCTCGTTGTACTTGCGTTTGTTCTCTCTGGTTACTCCCAGGTGAGCCTTGAGATCAAGTGACTGAATGTGACTTAGGACTCCCGTTTACATGAGAATGGCATGAAAACGATGAAGGTGGGTTCCAGAGTGGAGTATTTTGGAAACATCTTTGACTAAAGGAATGGGATTGCGTTGGTGATTTCAGTCTTTCCGTCTTTGCATGAGCTGGTTGTGCCTTACGGGCTCACTTTTATGGAAATCAGAGTTGATGATAGATGGTTCACATGCATTGTTTTTCTTGGCCTTCACTCGTTTGCGGTAGTACAGTTTGTGTTTTAAGGCAGCTGTGTAAGTTAGTTGTGTTGCAGCACTCTTTGCATTGGTTAACATCACTTGTCCTAAATCTGGAGTATTTCCAAACGAAGAATCATGGGACAAACTCTTCACAGTCTGCTGTTTTTTTTGGTTGTATACCTGTTAATAATGTTGTGTGACTTGTTCAGACTGCATCCAGGAAACTTTGAGCTCAGTGGTGCTGGGAACAGCTGTGACTGGCACATGCAGCCACGTTGCCAGGCACTGATTTGGGGAGTGCTTGATTTGCTTTTGCTTTGTATTCTTTTGGCGGAGCATGCCTTTTCAATATCACATCGATCACGTTCATGTAATTGTGGGAAGCCAAAATCGTGATCGAGATTATAATGCCATTAATTGTGCGAGCCCTCGATTATGGTATCATTACTGTGTGATCTGCCAAGCATTAACATCTACTACATAATAACCCTGTAGTTCACCTGGTAATGCATGTGCCTCATGTACCATAGAGCTGAAGTCCTATTGCGGCGGCCTGGGCTTAAATCTGCCTCTGGCATTTGCTACATGTCATTCCCCCTCTTTGTCTCCCCACTTTCCTGTGTGTTCTCCACTGTGTGCCAAGTAAAGGACAAAAAAGATTAGTAACAACTAAACATAGGAACACATAGCCTGATGATTAATTAATGAATGATTTGGGACACTCTTATTGTGTGGTGGGACTTCAGGGTTCACAGAAGTGACGTTTCACCTCAGACACACAGCGGTGCCGCTCCCTCTGGGATATATTCATCCATGATCAAAGCTGACTTTATACTGGATGCTGACAGGCTTCTGGTGACACATTACATTCACATGAGGATCATTCCCTCCACATCCCGCAATAATTGTTTAGAATCCTGTAAGCCAGTTTCACTGCTTAAGTTAATGCCAAACGTAAGAACCTGGAGAGAAGTAGGCGACGATGCAAAATAACACATTTCCGGGGGATTGTGTTTTTCCCCATCCTCCTCAATTTCTGACCTCAGTAAGCATTTTCATGATGACTTAATGGCTCGAGTTTTAACCTATCTGGTGACGGACGAGCTGAAACCCTCGCTGGTCTCATCAGGTTTCAAAACAGCGAGACGACAACAGTGAAAATGGCCTTCACAACTGGGCCTCCCTAACAAGCGGCTGACGTCACGTCGGCCGCATTCATCTTTTATATCCTCTCTGTGGTCCTCGGGAGAAGAAACTGGCACATTTTTTTTAAAACGTCATGTTTATTTAATCAACAATATATTATACATGCTAAAGGAAATGAAGAGATCATGAAAAAAAACTGAAGGGAGTGCATCGCCATTGTGATTCTGCAACTATTTTCAGTCTAAAATAAAACCCAGCTCAGCTCACAGCTCAGTCCACAGTTCAGCCCACAATTCGGTCCACAGATGGGTCAACAGCTCGGCCCACAGATGGGCCCACAGCTCAGTCCACAGATGGGTCCACAGCTCAGTCCACAATTCGGTCTACAGTTCACCCCACAATTCGGTCCACAGATGGGTCCACAGCTCAAGATGGGCCCACAGTTCAGTCCACAGTTCAGTCCACAGATTGGCCCACATTTCAGTCCACAGTTCAGCCCACAGCTCAAGATGGGCCCACAGTTCAGTCCAAGGCTCAGCCCACAGATGGGCCCACAGTTCAGCCCACAGCTCAGCCCACAGA
>VUQK01043856.1:3427-16209 GCA_015106715.1 Bujurquina vittata
TTTTTTGGGGGGGGGGGGGCTTCTCCCATTCCTGGTGTATTCACTGTTATTCTGCAATCAGAACTTTCAAGGGTTCATGGGAGCACGTTTGTAGTTAGCAGAGCTCAAGAATAATAATGTGATGCTGAAAATTAGCCTATATGTAGTGTAGCATTGTTCCCGTTAAAATAGCTGCAGTTTCTAGAAAGTTAGTGACACAAGTTGTTTGTATTTTAAGCGCTCCCTGTCATGCCTCTTATCATGGCCTAATAGACATAAAAAATGATTGGCAGACCATTCCAGCAGTTTACATCCTACAGATGTCAGGGTTTTTTGGTATTTTTTGCTACAAAAAGTCAAATCATGGATTAATGTTGTTCGTCATATAAAGTCAGTGAGTGAGTGTCAACGACACTTTGCAGCCTCCTTGCAACATTTCCCAGATATTCTGCAAACGGAGGCACGAATTACAGAAATCCCCAAGATCTGATATTTTGTGCAGCTTCTCCGCCCCTCTCTAACACACCAGTGTACCTCAATGGATGCTGAACAAAGACGCAGTCAGTCCACAGCCCGCTTTAGGACTCTCCCAGCAGTAAACTAAGCTAAGTTTCTACGGTATAACAAACCGGTGGATAAATATTGTTTCAAAATGGCTGAAAGGAGCCATCGATGCGAACACCCAGCCGCAAACCTCCCCTCGCTCCTAATCTGCTTCTTCCCTCAGATTATTGCCATGAATGGGCAGACAACAAGAGAAAAGACTTATCACTCCCACCCTTTCATAGCATTTGTTGTGTGTATTTTCCCTGTATATTAAATTTGTCTGCTTTTAAAGGCAACGACAATGTTTGCTGTTTCTCTGTACGGTACTCGCAGCTGCAACGCGACAATAAAGCAGGCTAAGCAGCAGCACTCTGTAAACTCAGTATTGTGGAGCTTGTTGAATTACCCATGAGTTTTGATACTTTGCTTTTGTGTAAATGCTTAATTCCACTAATCCCTACGGAGGAACAGTGAATGGCGTAAATTCCCTATGATATCTCGTCTAGGCTAAACATTTGCTCACTTACGTATACATTGGGTACAGAAAATTATTCTTTTGACGACATTACAACAGATTTAACCCAGTGCCCCGCTTATCCAGCGATGACATGCATTAGCTTCATTGCATTGGGAGGTACATTTCCATTTCAAATTACATCTCAGCAGTTAGCATCCACACGCGCGCGCGCACGCAGATCAAGCATGATTATTTTTTCTTTTTCTTTTCTTTTTTTTTTGCAGCTTGGTCTTGAGCACCAGCAGTAAAGAGTTTTACATGTAGAAAGTCCATTAAAAATTCCACAAATATTAGCTACCATGTTAATTATTACTCCTCTAGAGACTTTAACCGCGTGTCAGGCCTTTTCTTCTCCAAGCCCCTCGAGGTCAAGCTCTGTAAGGCCTATTTGGCAATCAAACACTGACCCTTCCTAACTCCCCCCTCCTCCCCACGTACACCTCTCTTGCCCTCTTTTTCTTCCCATGGCCTTTTCCCCTGCCTCATCATCCCCCTTTCTTTCTCCTCCCCTGGCCATGTCCCTTTCTGTCCGGCTGGCCCTCTCAGCGGGGCTATAGAGTCCTAACTTGTCTACATTTACCCCCTGCGTTGGCTGACCAATGGGGCCGTTGAGAGAAGAGTCCCTCCTTCAGTGCTTCGCCATTCTCCCAAAGTCAGCTCATGCTCTCTGTTTTCACGACCTCTGACCCCAGGCCATGGCAACAGTGGCAGGAATGTCAGGAGTGATTGGCAGGATAAAGAGTGCAGGCCCTCTCTCCTGCACAAGCGGATTTGAGACACTTTGAGGGGCGAACAATGGAGGATTTGGGCTTGATTGGATCACTGATGAGCTGATGACTGTCAAAAGAGCACGTCGTCTTTACATAAGCCCGATTATCTCTGCGTGGCGGAGAAGCGGAGGGGTAACCGCTGTAGGAGGAAGGGGCGAGCGGCAGGGATTTCACCCCCATGCAGAGTGCCTCGAAAGGGGATAGACCTGCACACGAGGACCAGGCTTCGAGGCTTGGACCTCTCTCATCCACTGGGGGCCTTTAACAAATCTATTCAGGCGACCGGGAGCCCTCACACATGTGGGCATAATCGCAGGAGGATGGCTAAATGGCAGGGGGGGTGTGAGGGGGATGACACACGGAGGCGATCATTGTTCAGTCCCTGAACATCCCATCAAGACAACAGAGGAGCAGAGAGAAAGGAAACGCGAGGATATATATAGAGAGAGTGAGACGCTAACAGAAAAGAGCAGTGGGACACACAAATCAAAGCCAAATCCTTCCATAATCTGCCTTATTAATGGGGATTAGAACTCACCAAAGAGCCTATATCAGAATACCAAGGCACCAATAAAGACTCTGTTCACACTGAGAGTTTGAGGAGCTGATATGACTCTAAAAACTCCGCACAGAGAGTCTTGTGTTGTGTTTCTTTTTTTAACTTTTGGATTCTTTACCTACCATTTCTCTACCAGTTCTACATTTGAAAAGTTTTGGGACAATTTGGGCCCTAAACTCTGAAGAACTTTGCTTTGGCACTTGCCAAAAAGAAAACAAAAAACAGATCATATTTTGGATCTGTACTGCTTTTTCCACTCCTTTCATAGCACAACATGTTTTGGACACGCTGTGTGACTGATAAAACAACCATTTGATGTCATTTTCAGCTCCATCATGCTAAGCTCACTGATTTCCAACTTTGAAAGAATAACATATTGTTCAGGCTGGAATGAAGTGCAGAAGAAGTGAAGGGCGTGCAGGCAAGAAGAGTGGCTGATATTCTCCTCAGCGGTGCCGATGGCAGTCGGTCAGAGCTGGCAGAGGAAATGAAAATGGCCTCAAGTGTCTGGCTCCCTTCCACGCTGCTCTCACATCAATGACAGCCCTCGCTGCATCATCTCTCCCTCTCTCATTTGCTTTCTTTACACTCAAATTTGCTCTTTCCATCCCCTGTTTGCTGACTCTTTCAATATGTGGGTGGGAGAACGGAGGGGCAGATGAACGACAAGCACCACCAGTCACGACGCTCCTGTTTTCCCCCAAACCTCTTACATACGTCAGGTTTACAGTAAATTTTCAACATAAATGAAACCATGGTCAGCTGCCTGTCAGCTTGCCTTAAAAAAAAGAAAACAGGTGAAAAAAAATGGTCTACATTTGTCCAGCTATAGCAAAATTTGCCTCAGAAAAGGTGTGTTTTTGTGGGAGCTTTTGAGTCACCAAACTCTCGACAAGAAAGCAAACGCAAACGTCCTAAAACGTTCCTTGAAGGTTGTTTATGAGGATATTTATGCATTTGTTACATGTCAGTTTAAAAATGAAAGGGTGCGACTCATCTATTAATATGATAAAATTATGCTTCTGTAAGATTTCAAATTTTGATCACTTACACCGACATTCTTAATTAAAAGTGGATGCGATTTTTCTGGAAAGGATTATCAAATACAAGACAAACTGTGATGTCGGAGCACGGTTTATCAGATAAAAGGTTTTAAAATTCTAATACGATCATAATTACGTCCCAAACTGTTTTTCACTTTGGGCGTTTTTTTACACACACGCTGGCTTTGAAAAAGATATGTCTACTATAAGGAGTGCATTTTTGGCCTTTGCTTGGTTTATGACCATAAAGATGAAAAATTGTAGTACTTGTGACAGAGATTAAATTTTCCCAGATAAAACCTTTCCAGTTTATCTAAATAAAATCAAAATGACCAAATTTAGGATTATGCTCTTTTCCCTTCTAACTGCACGAATGTCAGAATCTTTCAAGTCAAACGATATCTTTGCAAAGAACGGTTCCAAAGGTTAGTCGGCTTCTAAAAACTGACCTGCAGCAAAGGTTTGTGTATTGTGCCTGAGAGGTGGTGCACACACCACCGCGGGGCAGCTGTGCCCTACTTTTTCTGAGAGTCAGGTGGCAGCATTGAGTCACTCTCTGGGTCCACAAACCTGATGGGTCTGATTTTTTTTCTCTCTCTCTCTCTTCAGAGCATGATTTATGCTCAGATCACCATCTAACCATATTTTATTTGATGCCCAAACTGGACCTCATTTAGATTCATATCCCCTGCGTGAGACATTTTAACAAAGAAAAGGTAAATACACAAGCAGCTATTTAGTTATCAACTCTTGATATTAAGTTACTAGATGGCAGAAAGTAGCTATTTAGCAAAATTGTTGCCATTTCAGTGCTCGTAGACTTCAGCTGTACTTTACCAATTAAAATTCAACATACGTTTTACAGGCCACATTTTATGACAGCTTCTCACATCCACTTCACTACCACCATTGGACTATTAGCTTTAAATATCAAACCTTCAAAGATTTATAGTACCGACTCCAGCAAACACTTATGCCTGTTAAATCTAAATTTTGCCTGCACATAAACCTGAAGCTGTCTGGGCCCTTTGAGAGGCCCCAAACTGTGCTGCTAAACCAAGCATCGGACCACAGCTTTGAAAACGCTCACTATTAGCAGCCTTCAGACCCCCCACCATCCTCTCTGTCTCTTTCTCTCTATGCCCCCCAACCCCCCGTCTTTTGGGCCTGTGAACGTCAAGGATGCCACAAAGTGACACACAACCCACCACCACCACCACCCCTTCCCGCTTGCCTCCTTTTCACCCACCCACCCGCCTCCCCCTGAGCTGCTGCCCCCATACTGGCTTGCTGGCCTTTCCTCTTCGTCTGATCCATATTTCAGAGGCGGCAGTGGTGGCACTGAGGGGTATAATCCAACATTAAAGCAAGGAGGCCTGGGCTGAAAGCACAGGCGCAGGTTCACAAGGTCCTGGAAATCTTCAATTTTCAATTTCCGCAGCGTTTGCAGTGGCTTCCAAGGCGCTGGCATAAGTCTTCCAGTTTTGTTGGCGAGAGTGCAGGTTTTAATAAAACTGACTTTCCTTGTTCAAAAAAAAAAATAATAAAAAGGGCTGACACAGCATGGTTCGTGTGAAACAAACTAGACACAGGAACAAAGAGGTCAATTGGAGATTAAATGTAATATATGTATTATATATATTAATATAGATACATAATTACCCTTAAAATACCCAATCTTCTGTAATTCACTTCATTTCTTGGAGGGAAGAACGACTAAAGGAGAATTTCTCTGCTTACATAAATCACACTCTTCTCGTACTGGTTACTTATCGTAAATTATTGTTATAAAAATTTTCCATCAGCCACTGTGGGAAAAAAAAAGATAATACTGGGTGCTTAGTTTAGGAAGTTTATGTCACTTCGTCATCTGCATTGCACCCTTTCCCTCCTGATTTCCATGGCAGAAAATGAGCAGCGTCTTATTGAATACAGATGGTGGGAATCCTTCAATAATAAACTGCTATAATGACATTTATTTAGTTCCCCAAAAATATATTCTTTAAAGACAAATTCATATCCTGTATTTACAATTTTCAAGGTTTCCATTCACAACAGAGGAACAGAAGGAAAAGAAAAAAAAAATAGAAGACATAAAAGCGATACAAGAGATTCAGATACCAAAAAACAACCATCTCTTTTTCATGTGGAAGCTAAACAGTAATACTACAACAGGTCACCCAGTCCAAAAAAATAACCTTCGTTAAACTGTTCTCCATTAAATAAAATTATTTCTTTCCCTTTCTTTTCTTTTTTCCTCTCAACTTTGACTTCTCATATTGTTGTCAGGACTCGCTGTGCTGCTGTCCCATGGTGAGGTCTGAGGAGAGAGATCAAGAGGAAAATACTGCTCAATAACACATTAATGATACGATATATTATAGCTATATTATCAGAAAAAAATGATTTTCATGCCTTAATTCCTAGCTATTTTAAATTAATAAAGCAACTTTGAGTTTGTTTCCCCTCAAACAGCGCTAAGCTGTATTTATGCAAATTAAAAACCTCTATAGGTAAATTGTTTTATGTCTTTTCACACTCTGCTTCATTCATGATGTTGCCATCAGGGCTTTCTTTGACATACATTAGCTTCATTCACTCAGGGGGCGTGAATAAACGGCGGCAGATTATTTAAATGACATAGGTGGCGATAAGTCTTTGTTGGAGGATGAAGGGGGGAGGGAGGGAGAGGAGCAGAATATATCAGACTCCTGCCTGACGAGGCGTTAAAGTGGGGACTCAATCATATGATTTATGTGCCGAGTTCTGCCTCTCGGCCCAGTCAGGTGTAACAATGTTTACCTCTGCTTTCAGGTTCATTTAACAGAGGACACGTGGAAAGAAACTGGGGCTATGGTGTTATAATACCAAATTGATTTCAAATCACCTGTCAGTGATCATCTGAAAGGGAGACTTGAGGGAATCGGGCCTGTGATCGCTCTCTTCGTCTGTAAAAGGAAAAATAAGGGCAATTGAGTAACAATTTGTTCGTGAAAATCAACTTTCAAATGAAAATTAAATTGTTCTGTAGAAAGGAGATTTGTTGCGTCATTTCATGTTGCTATTTGCGTAACTCAAAAGAAACCCAGTCTTGAGGAAAACATAAATATATTTGTAGGCATTCAAATAAGGGCCATACCATCTCTTTTTGGACTGAAGCTTCCTGACGACTCTATATCGCTGTCGTCTTCCGTCCCCGACGTTCCCGTGCCAGCCGCTGCTGGTCGCGCGTCACGACGCGCAACGGGCAATGCGCCGTGGACGGGCAGGTGTCCGGCTGGCGCCCCTGCCAGGAGTGATCTCATGTTCAAAAGAGAGTTGGCATTCAGAAAAGCCGCGTTGGCCCAGTTGTGCAGCTTGCCAATCTGACATGTATATATTCCATGACCCGGGAGTAAGGCCGGGTGACCGGCGGAGGCCAAAGCCGCATGGTGCGCATGGGCCGCGGGGGAAGATTTGTGAGAGCTGTCGGGGGCCGTGGCGGTCTCGGCCAGAGACCAGATTTTAGGTTTGCTTTGTGGTGGTCTCTGACACTCCTGCCTGCTGGGCGAATGATCCACGGCAAGCTTGACAGCAGGCGATTTACTGAGAGAAACTCCCGCCTCCACTCCTCTCAGGCCCTCTACAGAAAGCGTCCTGCTGCTCTCCGAGCTCTTCGACTCGGAGGCCTGCTCCGTGGAGGACAGGCCTGCCTCTCCCTCCTCCCCCTTCCCTGAACCATGCTCCCCTCCTCGCTGCTCCTCGGGTCTCTCGATATCGACAGTTTCCAAATCAATTTCCTCCTCTTCATCTTCGTCGTCGCTGCCATTCTTTCCGTGCTCGTCCTCGTTGTCGCTGCTGAAGATGCGACCGTCCCGGTCCTCGGCGCTGCGGCCCCAGGTTACCTTGTTCTCCTTCTTCAGGCGTCTGCGGGCGTTTGCGAACCACGTCGATACCTGGAAAAGGAAAGCATATTTTTATCCTTTATTATTCAGATGCTTTAGGTTGAAATCAGTACATGAGAAATTATTAAATACAATAAAACATTTGGATTTAAAACAACTCAATAATTTATTATGACCGAGCATAGAGAAGAACGTCAATGAAGATTTTTTTTTACTCTGCAGGTGGAAATCCGACTTTAAAAAAGTGAAATGTCTACTATCATAACAAATAATGTAGAAAAGTATTGTATTAAAATGAAGCATTTAAGCTTTAAAATAATTAGTGACTAATTAGAATCAGGCCTGCAGGCTGATGCCAGGCAAAGAATGCTTTTCGGCTGCGCTTGAGTGCGTCCTATCAAATCTTTCGTTTTCTTTTTATGAACATTTTATACAAATTGGACACACACATTCCACGTTGCCCACCTGTGTGAGTGTCATTCTTGTAATGATAGCAAGCATAATCTTCTCTCCTTTGGTGGGGTAAGGGTTCTTCTGGTGTTCCTGCAGCCAGGCCTTTAGGGTGCTGGTGGTCTCCCTTGTGGCCGTCTTGGCCCTTGACGGGTCCCCGTATGGGTACTGGCCGTAGGGGTAGAAGCCTTGGGCAGTGTGAACAGGTAGGGAAGCTGGGTGAGACCCCGGGCTGTCCTTCAGCTCATACTGAGAGCCCTGGAATGTTATTGGAGAAAGAGGGGGCAACTTGTTGAGCAACTTGAAAGTTTTTTCGCCCTTCAAGTTCAGAAAATGCGTAAACAACAAAATCCACATGAATATTTGCGCAGCAAAACCTTTTTGAAATTTGAATGTCTGACACCAAATAGGGTGTCAGGAAAAATCAGGAATTAGACATAACCTAAATATTAAAAATATATATATTTTTAAAAGTGCCTTCTAAATTTCTATAAACTATATATTATTTAGTTTTGATCTTTATTTAATTCCTTATTAATAAATGTCTGGGGGTTTTTTTTGTTCGTTTTTGTTTTTGCTAAAATATGCATGCTGCCACCACAGAAAAATGTACATATATACAAATTATCTATTAAAATTTCTCCAAAACATGCCCTCTATTTAAAGGTGAAATTACAAAGTTTAGTGCCATGCTCCCAGAGATTGTTCTCTGTTACAACTGGCCATTCAGTACTTTGCAAATCAACGTCTAAATAGTCATAATTCGAACACGAAGACAATAAGATTTTAATTACTGATTTAGCCCAGTAAAATTAATACAAATACTCAAAGAGAATGATCCGGGCATTTAAATGATTTATTTGGTAATTGCGCATTACAATAAAACAAACAAAAGACTACAACAAAAGGCAGGCTACTTTATTATGAACACCTGAAACATGTATCAGCTCTCACCATCTGGGATATGAGGGCCAGGTCTGTGGCTCCGCTGTACGGCAGAAAGGCACTGTAGCTATGAGCCGCCCATGGGCTCCCGTACATACCCAGCATGGAGCCGACAGCCGCGGCGGTTGCTGATGAGCTCATGCCGCCCTCGGTGGTTCCTTCCCGGGCAGAGCCCGGCCGCTCGCCTCCGTACACCTCATGGGAGGCACTGAGGAACTGGGGATACCCCAGCTGAGGGAAAGACATGTCCGGAGTACGCGTGCAGTAAATCTCTCCCAGAGTCACACGAGAGCAAAAAGAAAAAAAAAGAAAAATGATGCAGTAAAAAGAAAAGAGAAAAAGAAGGAATCCCCCAAAAGAAGAGAAAAAGCGGGACTGTTTGAAAAACAGAATAACCCCCACTTAAAAAAAAGGAAACTGTCAGCCTTCACTTCCACCGAGTTGTGTCACAGGAGCAGTTTGGCACTTGGAGTGCGGAGTTGATGCGTGTGTCTGGCCGCAGGAGCTTCTGGATGTGGAGCTGACTGACTGATTGGCAGCCTACTTAAGCACCAAGCTCCTCCTATGCCCGGGGCAGGCGATTAGTGCATTGGTTAGCCTAGGTCGTCTGTGTGTGTGCGTGTGTGTGTGTGTGCGCGCGCGCGCGCGCGCGTGTTGATGTGTGTGATTTCATTTCGACAGTCTTTAGTGTGTCCATAGAAAAGGTAACCTGTGTGCGCGCATGCGTGAACAGTGAACGCGTGTCTTTCTGTGAGCAGCATTTTATTATTTAGCAAATGAATAATTAATTAATTAATTATTTAAGTAATTAATTGATCCTACAACAACAATAATAATCGCTCCATATTTTGGTGTACTTTTGGGTTTTTCTGACTGCTCACTCGTACGGTGTGCAGGGACATTCCTGGCCCAGCAGATGGGCCGGGAGGCATCGATACGGTCGGCCAGATCCGCGAGGAATGTCCGTGATTATCGGCGGAAGTCAGTGGAGCATATTTTTCAGAGCTATGGAGATAAAGGAGACTGGAGGTAATGACAGAGATCGAAGATGATAAGCGATAGCAGAGATACGGAACACACGGGAGCTGTGGAGTGGAAAATGACAGATGTTTGCTGAGAAGAATAGACTACTGTACTCTGCTAGGCCTTGGTATCAGTCGCAGATGTCGTAGAGAGGTAAAAAGCTCCCATTTGAGGTATGAGATGAAAGTTGGGAAAAATTATGTGGGAGAAAGTGAAAAAATGGACTTTCAGAGGAGACAGACTGAGGTATCCTTATTGACAGGCTTAACTATCAAAACATCCAGCAACTGTGCTTCTTTGAACACACACACACACACACACACACACATACAGACGCACACACATACACACACACACGCCTCTTTTCGTGCACTCTGTCACACACACTTGGGCAGTGCTAATGAGGTTGAGCACCCTGCACCCTGCTCTGTGGCCCTGTGGCCCTCCTGGGTCCCCTCAGAGGTTAGAGCTGTAATTACTCCATCCCCATAAATACAGATTCATCATTTCACACTCTGAGCGCCTGATGAGCTTGGCTGAGCTCAGAGAGAGCGAGGGAGAGAGAGAGAGAGAGAGAGGAGGGGAGGCAGAGGGGAGGGGAGGGAAGAGGGTCTAATGATTTAATTACAGTGCTTAAAGCCCACTCTGCCTAAGTGATGGTCCTCTCTGTCTCCTTCTCCGTTCTTTTCCCTCCTCAGCACTGGCACCTAAAGGGCTTTACTCATGAATCTCAAAGCTGTTTTTCCTAAACACATATTATGACGAGCCCCGCCACCGCCACTGGAGCTGCTGCATATGTGTGTGAGAAACAGAGTGAGAGAGAGAGAGAGAGAGAGAGGGAGAGAGGATGCTTAATCTCCATGGCATTTTAAATGGCATTCATGGAGAGCGGCTCTATCCTCATTGCCAAGGTAAATGGAGCCAGGGGACTCTCCATTTCAGCTCGATAAAAGAGCAATGTTAAAGACCCTCACCACCCCCCCCTCCCCCTTCTCTTGCTCTCTCTCTCTGTGTCTCTCTCTCTCCCGATCTCTCTCCCTCCCTTCCTCACTTAAAATTAATGTTTTTCTCATGACAGGGGAGGGAAACGAGACATATCCACCATCTAATAGGATAATATAGCCCCATTCACCACCACTGCCACCCCTCCCTCCCCCCTCTCCCTCTCTCTCTCTTTCTCTCTCTCCCTCTCTGCCTTTGTAGCTGCCTGATTTCCATAGTGTCTCTGTGGAGAGGCAGTTAATGAATTCCTCTGAGCTGGAGAAAGGGGGAGAATGGTTTGGCGGTTTAGAGAGAGAAAGAGGCAGGGATAGGGGGAGGAAGGCTTTGAGCTATGCCATTCAACTTCACAGCCTCGGCCTGCTTGTGCATTCACCCCGTGTGTTTGTGTGTGCCGTGCATGTGCGTGTGTGTGTCTTTTAACATGAACCTGCTAAGACTACCAAATATTTAGACTGGCCTCAGACCTCTTTTTATGGCGACGGTGGATTGAGGGATCTCAGGAGGCAGCTTGACTCTATTTGAATCCCATTCCCTGCTATTAGCGCGGCCCAGACAAAGGAATAACTTACAGCAGGAAACAGACGAATAAAGTCCCACAATCCACTCACACTGGCCATTTCCTCTTGGGTAATTTGCAGCGGGGAAAATGAAGAAGCCTCCGAACATCACAAAGCTGATTTTGTTTTTGTGTGTGTTTGCTAACACTTCAACAAAGAAGAGGTGGCAGCAGTGATGCAAAAATGTTTGAATTATTAACTTGTTTGGCATTCATAGATACTATTTGACCCCAGTTCTGCTGTTCAAAGAGTCCTAATTTGGAAAAGTGACAGAAAATTAAAGGAAAGTAATCTACAAAACCTCTCTCTCTAAAAGTGTGGTAGAGTAGGATTACAGCAAAAACAGTTATAGAGTAACTGAGAGTAATATCAGTAATTACATTATATTTTACACTCTGAGGTTTGTATAGTTGTGGCCAAAAGTTTTGGCAGTGGCATGAAGTTTGTTTTTCATGCACTTTGCTGCTTCAGTTTTTAGTTAAATCTTTTAAAACATGTTTCTATAACACAGTGAAAAACAGTCACGAGAATTTCGACTTCTGGCCATGACTCTATGCTGTCATTACTGATGTTTGGTGGTTGGTGATTTTGGTGTTGGAAAATGTTGGTTTAGCACAAAGGCTGAAGATCTATCAAAGCAGGAGAAATGCAGCTCATAGTAATTCCAAATATTTCCATATGTATGTTTTAAATCAGTATCAACCTTAAATCTGTTTGCTAAAAAACCAGAATGCAACACGCTGCATTTTATTAAGACTGTATGTAAAAGATGGTGGTAGCTTCCTGGCTTCAAAGGTGAAGAGACTCTTGTCTCTCCTGAAATAAGAGACACACTGAGGCTGTATCCTGCTGCTACATTATCTTAAATCAACAATGTCATTTGGATGCGCATCAGTTGGGCTAAAGATGGGGATATTTTTTTTTTTTAATTTTTCTGGGTTTTTTTTCTTTTTACCTTCACCCAATTATGGCAAAAATGTAATCACATCATCTAAGGGTCACTGGCCATCTTTAGTGCAAATTTGATATAAATCAGATGGGTAGGTTTCCTGTGATATAACTTAACAAACTTATCAAAATCAGTACCCCATTCCCCCTCCAGAGGCAGGGTAATAATAACCCCCCAAAAATTAAGGATTTAGAGTTGAGCATTAATAATTCCAGGAATGTTTGCCTGCTAAGTTTACTGTATTTTAAAAAATCGGGCTCAAATTATAAAGACACCTGTTGTCATGGTCCTGTGTCACTTTACCAAGTGTTTTTGAGTTTTTGGACTTTCTAGTTTTTTTTTGCCTTGACGTGAGTGTTTGTTGTGATTTGGCGCTATATAAATAAAAATGAATTCAACTGAAGTGTTATTTAAATATTCTATTTACTTCCTGGTTTGTTTAATGTTTATATTTACATGTGTTTGTGTATTTTCCCTGTTTAGTTGTTGCACTTCTGGCCTTATTTTGTAAGTTGTTCCCTGTGCTTTGCTTTTAGTTTCGCTTTGTTGTCTCGTCTT
>VUQK01043857.1:0-18019 GCA_015106715.1 Bujurquina vittata
GTGGCCCGGTAGAAGTTCCCGAGCAGCTGAGAGGAGAGTCCAGCCCATTTCAGTTTCCTGAGGAAGAAGAGCCTTTGTTGTGCCTTCTTCACCAGGTGGGAGGAGTTGGTGGACCAGGAAAGTTCAGATGTGATGTGGAGGCCCAGGAACTTGATGTTGTCCACATGCTCCACTGCCTCTTCTTCTATGAGGAGGAGGGAGTGGTACGTCTTCCTGGACCTCCTAAAGTCCAGGATGACCTCCTTGGTCTTTCTTGTGTTCAAATCAAATCAAATCAATTTTATTTATACAGCGCCAATTCAGCACCAGGTTGTTGGCTGAACACCACTGGGTGAGCTGCTGGATCTCCTCTCCGTAGTGGGTCTCATTGTTGTCTGAAATGAGACCCACTACTGTGGTGTCGTCTGCGTACCTCACAACTGTGGGGTCAGGGTTAGGGTTACGGCAACACAGTCATGTGTGAACAGGGTGAAGAGGGCTGTTCTGAGCACATAGCCCTGCGGTGTGCCTGTATTAAGGGCCAGTGGGGATGATGTTGCTCACCTATTCTCACCACCTGAGACCAGTTGGTGAGGAAGTCTCTGATCCAGTGACACAGGCAGACCCACCTCACATAGTTTCAGCGCCAGCTTGTCTGGGATGACGGTGTTAAAAGCTGAGCTGAAGTCTATAAAAAGCATCCTGACGTAGGTGTTGGGATGCTCCAGGTGGGTCAGGGCTGCGTGCAGGGTGATGGAGACAGCATCCTCTGCTGACCGATTCCTTCTGTAGGCGAACTGAAGGCTGTCCAGGTCTGCAGGGATGGAATCTCGGATGTACCTCAGAAGAATCTGCTTGATGATGATGATGATGATGACGATGGAGGACTTGAGGCACTCAGGAACCCTGGCCAGCTGCAGGGACAGACTGAAAATGTCCAGGAACACTCCTGATAGCTGGTCAGTGCATGTTCTCAGAGTCCAGCCTGACAGCTTATCCGGTCCTGTAGCCTTGTGGGTGTTGATCCTGCTCAGGGTGGACTTCACCTGGTGCTGCTGTAGGACAAGGGGCTGGTGCTGCTAAATATTATATTATATAAATATTTTGTAAATATTATAATCAATAATTACGATGAAAATAGCATATAAGAGGCATAATTGCCTGTGTTCTTTTAAATTATATATATTCTCTGGCACTCTGGCATGAGGTTCAGCTATAAAAGGCCCATTAATGTGATATTATTTTGAAAAGACATAAAGAGTGAATGATTCAGTTCAAAATATACTGACAGCACAGTGAGACATTAAGGTTCACTCAAACCATCCAGTTATGAAGCTGAGCTTTAATCTCAGCCAAATCAATTTAGTCGGGAACAAATAAAACAGTAAAATAAAGTAAACATCAGCTATTAGTTATCACCTAAGAGAAGTATATCCTGCGTTTACCCTCCACTGAGAGGTGAGGGTCGGTGGGGGTTTGAAAAGAGTGCCCTCAGCAGGCTGTTCTTGACAGGTATCATGAGATCCGATCGCCCGGTCAGCTGATAGCTGGTGAGGCGAGCTGGCTCTTAGGGTGACGGGACCTCGCATCTCTTTAAACACTGGAGCACTTTTCCAAGTAGGCTCCATCTTGAGACATTGATTAGACATTTAAAGATGCTGCTACTAAATTCTTAGCTAAAAAACAAACGTGTTTTTAATTATTAAAATCAAAAGTTTATTTGGTGGCACAGAAACAGCAGCATTTCAAAACTTTACATACAGTCTTGGGGTACCTCCACCATTGCCAGTTGTAACTGTTTAAAATGTATAATGGCAGCCACAAGTCCATACCACCGCCAACTGACTGTGACACTGCGTCACCCCATTCTCTCGGTTTGATCTGTCTCGGCTTGCCGTGCAGGGTCATCAATCAGATGTTAAAGTCTGTAGATGAGCAGCAATTTAAATTATTTCATGATGCACTACAGCACAGGAACTATGAAATAATTAAAAAGTGAAATGATGAAGTGTTTTAATTAAAATATTTTAACAAATGAATGACACCTTTATTTATTTAGCTCCAGTTTTAATTAAATAATGACGCACACCTTTAATTAAATATTTAATTCCTTGTTGGCACTTTTGGCCCTCCATACTGCAGCGGCCCGACACGCCAAAAGCAGCTGGAGACAGAACGGATGTTCGTCAGAGATTGTTTCAAAATAAAACAAACTAGTGCTCGGCTGAAATGTGTTGGGAGTTAAATAAAGGTCCTTCAGAGACATAATCAGGAAACATGGCAGTCAGATTCCTCAGTTGCATTTTATTGGGGTGGGGATGAAGTTTTAAAAAAAGATTTTGGGACAAAGCAAGCAAACCGTTAAAGCCAGTGAGCATTTAAATGAAGGTAAATTAGATACAGTAGATTAAAATAAAGTATCCAGAGCGGTTTCACCTCATTTAAACTCTCATGTGCACGAAACCTTTTTGAGATGACTGTTGCTTTGTGACTCAGTGTACTATCAGTGTACTGCTGCTGTACTATCCTGCTGACATAGAGGAAGGTGAGAAGTTTTAAATGCTAAATGGTCAGCATCAACATCAGCACTTCACTAACAGCACAGGCTCTACCCTTCAAACTGTGACTGACTGAGGGTTCAAAATGTGCCAAGAAACATTCCCCACAGCAGACCATCAAAAGCTCCAGAGCAGCAAAAAGCTGTTAAAATTCATTTCTAGAATAATCTACAGAGGGAGCTGAAACCATCAGGACTGGATACAGATTCAAGAAAATTTAAAAGGATCAAGAAAATAGTTCTCTTGGAGAACGCGACTGCGCCTAAAGTTGAAGGGGAGCTTTTTACCTCCTGATGTGGATGCTGTGTTTACTCGTTACACTCTGTATAAATCACAGTTAAATTACACACTGCTTCAAAATCACTTCACAAATGCACTCAGAAATTACGGGCACACTTGATGATCACAGTAAAACACAAAAAGCGAGACTCGAGAACAATCTGCGAGAAGTGAGAGAGCAATGGTCCGTGACCACCACCTGCAGAACTGTGGGGGGTCGTCTTGTTTTTGCTGCTCCAGCGCACCTGTTGTCACTTTGATTTGCACCAGAGCAGGTAAAAATGGGTTTACAGTGGTTTATTCTTCGTAACTGGACAGATCGACATCCCTGATGTTTAACTGACTCTGTGTCTCATTTGAAACTCACTGGAATCTTTGAGCAGGGGGCTTGATCCCAACAAACTTGTTGTGGAACAAAAGTGGGGCAATATTTCACTAATGTTGAGAGGTGGTCAAAATTGGATATATATAATTACATAAAGGACAAATATACTGCTGTTTATGTCATTTTTACTACTTCTTATAAACACAGGCAGCTTGAGAGCTAAAGGTAAGTTTTGGGATCTTGTGGAGTAATCTTTGTACATTCCTGTATTTTCTTTTTCTAAACTGTAAACTGTTATTTTAGCACCTTTGAGTTTCAGTGTTCATGGAAAGCTTCGTGTTTCAATAAAAACGGAGTCATTTAAAGCAGCTGAATCACTAACCAGCTTTGTCTGCTTCACTTTACACTTTCAGACATTTCCTGATGTTTGTTCTGAACAGTGAGAAGGTTTATGGTGGTTTTATCTTGCATAGAAGTTGCAGAAATTGTTGCAGCAACGTCTCAGCCCGGCCAACATATTGGTACGGGGGAAGCGCGTATTATTACACCTGAACGGGGATCTGCACTACTGAAATTAATCACAACTTGCTTAATTTTCCTGCAATCTTCAAACTGTATGGCTGGATTCTTGATAAATAACCGTAAACTTGCAGGTTTTCAAATAAAAAGACATTTTTATAGAGAGTAATTTTTCTGTAATGTGATATTTGACTGCTTAACTTTGTTCATTTATTTGTTTATTTACTGGCCAGAGAACCCCGCTGCAGGACGGCGGCGGCAAAGACGCGTCTGACAAACCGGATGAGGCGTTTCTTCCGGCTGACTGACGTCACTGCGTGCTTTGGGAATGTGCGCTCGTTTTGTTGGTCAAGGCGCCCAGGGCCAAGGGCCCTTTTTAGGATTAGAAGACGCCTGAGTCAAATACCTCTACTGTAATCACTTGATTGTGTCCATTGCAAACAATTAAACAACACAAAAATTAAACGGTAGAGAATGGATGGATGGAATTTAAATAAACAAATAGTTTAACAGTTCGCGGGGTTGACCAGCCTGAGTTTAAATAATGAAACTATTGACGCTGACGTCCAAACTAGTCCGTCTTACAGACGGCGCGTCGTTCACTCCGCCTGTGGTCGGCGCTCCCGTCTGCTGACGTGATTAACATCAAGCGAACCCCTCTGTGTTTTTTTTGTCTGGTTTGTTTTTTTGCCCCCTCTCGAAACTGTGAGTGCGTCTGCTTTTACATGTCCTAACGTCCCGTCGGCCCGGGCGGAGAAGTGAAAGGCTTCAAGCAGCTATGGGAGAAGTTTATAAGCAGAGGAAGTCGTGGCTTTGTGTTGTTTGGCAAATCTGCAATGTTTTCATGTGTTTTTTCTTTGCTCTGGCGTCATACGTTCAGGTGAGAGTTTGATTTTTACAAGTGCTTTTTTTGTCTGCACTTTGTGCAACTGTGATCAATAACTGCGTCCTGATCTCCCGCTGCAGATCAATGACCCTGACGCAGGCTTATGGATGGTAGGATTACACTCTTGTTTCCATATTATTAGATAAGTTGATGTTTTTGCAGGATTAGTTATTAACACCACCTTCTTTACCAGGTGGGGTACGGCGTCCCTGCGGTCCTGTGTGCGCTTATTGCCGTGAAGCCTCACCTGACAGGTAGAGGGATAAGTCTGGCGTTACCGTGGCTGATATTTACCAATAGATGATTTGCCTATTAAGAAGAAAGTCCTCATATTAAAGGATACGAAGCTGGTATCTAAGGCTGCTACTGAACTTTACTCCTATTGCAGGTTTCCAGTGCTGGTAGCGCCACCATGCGGCTGTATCCTTACTGTACAGCTCGTTGCAGAGTTTGTAGCCTGATTACACTTTTTGCCTTCTTTAGGGTTTTTTTTTGTGCTGTTTCCATTTCAGAGACTTTGCCCTGGAGGCGTGTTGCAGACCTCCACGTGATGATTTCCAGTGCTGTCTGTGCCACGTTGGGCTGGGCGATGTACAAAGAGCGAATCACACAGATCTTCCAGCAGGAGGAGGGCAGGTACGCCTCACCTGATCTGAGAAAAAGCTCTCTTATTTTAGCAAGCACACCCTTTGAGCATTGCTACACTCTCCTGGTGCAGCGGGTGCAGCCATAGCCTTCTGGGAGGTGCTTCTGCCACAGAGGTGCTACACTGCTGAACTCTGACCACATCAAGCCCAGTGAACAATCTCCTTGCACATCCACTGCACCACTTTAGAAGCACATTGCATCCAGTTGGAAATAGACTTTTAATTTGCTGTTTATACCTTATTCACATCCTTATTTATTGTATTTATATTTCTTATTTTCTATCTCATTATTTATTATTTCCGCACCTGGTGGATGGCTCCAACAAAATTTCATCGTGTTGTGCAATGACAATAAAGATATTTTTCTTCCTGTTACAAGGGGGTTTTTCCTTCCCACTGTCGCCAAGTGCTTGCTCATAGAGGGTCGTTTTGGGTCTTCTCAGTAATTATTGTGCGGTCTTTACCTGACAGTATAAAGCACCTTGAAGAGACTGTTTGTTGAGATTTGGATAAAACTGAAATAAATAATGTAGCACAGAAAAAAAGCTTAATCAGAGTAATAAAGAAACAGTCCCAAAAGACTCTATTTTTCCCCATTAATGAATTAATAACATTTATTACATGAGTATTTAATATATTTTTGCCCCTTTAGAGAATTTTCTGGGCTCATTTTGACGGCAGTTTGGCTTCTCCTGTGTCGCCACTCTGGAAGGTAAGAGATTTGGTTTGACTCGTTATCCTCACAAGCTTCATATTTTACTTTTTTGTGTTGCTGTTTAAATATTATTTATTTGTGGCTGTTGTAGGAAGGAGGGAAGATTAAACAGCTGGAGAGGGGCTGATAGTCAGAGAAAAACATTGGCCCTTCATTTTTTCTCATAATTTGTTTTTACTTTAATCTCATACAGTGTCCTAATTTTTTCTTGCAAATTTTTTATTTTTTTTCTCATAAATGTCTGAAGTTTTTATTTATTTATGGGGGTCACTGGGGTCAAGGTCAAATGGTTAAATCTTTGGGGGGGTATGTTGGTTTTTCATGTCTATCTCATATCTAACAAATGGGTTTGAAGGATTTTGATGAACCCTTGCATGATTATTCTCCATGTCAAGACATTATGCAGAGGTCAAAAATCAAGGTCACAAATGATGTTTTTCAGGTGACAACAAACAGGGTTAATACGTAGTTTGCTCCACTAGGCAGTGCTCTTGTTTATGTATTTCTAACTTCAGTGTCAGAGAGTATCCTGACCGACTTTAATGCAGGACTTTCTGAGGGTTTTCTCTGTCACACTCGATTGTACTTTGTGTCATCTCGTCTCTGTTTTTTTTCCCCCTGCGTTCCCTCTTCTGTGTCAGAGCTCCCGTCGGGATGCTCCGAGTCTCCGCAGCTGCTGCCATCACAGTCTTCCCATTCGTGGCCTGGCTTTACTACCACATCAACAAGGAGCTGAGAGCAGACTGGCCTTCGCACTGCACAACCGCCATTTAGGCATCAGTCTGTGTTGTCTGATGAAATATCTATGGCAGCTCAGGTGCACTTTAATTTTGTTTTGATTAAATGCTTTTTTACAAATAAAAAATAAACTTTATTGAATGTGCAAGATCAAATGTAAAAAAAAAATCTCCTGTCCAATGAAGTGCAATGATTAAGTGAAATAATATAGAATAAAGTGAATCTTTATTATAAGAAGGTGATGTCCAATTTTAATAAAGGAAAGTTTTCTACTTTTCGGGAGGCAGCAGAGAGCACACGGCCAAAAAAGATAGAAGAAGAAATTTGTGACGCTATTTCCTGTGATTAGTAAATGCTCCATGGCTACCGATCTGAGATCAGCCAGTTTAGTTCATAGTGGCGTGTTCAAACTAACCACCACTGTCGTAAAACTGACCCGAGAACGGTCGATCGTATGCCATGTTTCTGTTCACTTCTCACGCTTTATCGAGCTGGAGCCGCTTCCTGGTTGATGCAGCGGGTCTGTGAAGGTCCAAACATGGCTCTGAGCGTGTTATATCACAGCCTGGGCTGCCGGCTGCTTCATGGCAGAATCTTACGGAGCCCAGTGAGGCCGACAGCCGGCGCTGTGCGGAGGGAGGCGGGCCTGAAACACGCGCTGTCCCCGCGGAGAGCTCACTGCTGCCTGGTAGGTCACCGCTGCGGGTGTCCGTCCGCGCTGACAGCAAACTTAGTTTGGAGCCATTTTGAGCTCCGTTCTCTCTAATTAATTGAACCAGGCCTTGTTTTAATGACAGAAACATCAAGCAAAGCGCTTCACATAGCAAATAACTTGCCACAGTTTGCCGTCAAAATTATTGTGGAGGGGGAGAACCCCCAATAATTTAGAACCATCTCCTGCTACCCCTGCTCCTACTAGCAGCTCCACCTTTAAGATGTTTGCATGGAAACGAGATGATCCACAGACACAGAACCCAGACCTGCGTGAAGCCTGACCCATTTTCACTCCATCAGTCCATGTCTGGGAATTATATACAACTTTCCAGCTCCACATTGTTCTTCTTGGACTCTACCAGAGTAGCTTACTGTAGCTCCTCCCCCTTTCAGGCAACTTTCCTCTGATTGGCTGCCCCTTGTAAACAGAAGGTAGGTGGGTGGTGCTTCTATGCCTGAGAAGACCATGTTAGTCAGCTCTATTGCTTAACATTGGCGCTCGGCAAAAATTATTTCATTTTGGCTCTTGGTTTCTGTAATCTTGGACTGGCAACATGACTGAGCAGGCTGAAAAGGCACAAGGGTCCGAGTGGGAGGGCCTTTGGAATGGGAGCTATTTATGCCACATGCTGCTCAAAGTAGGTGACAAGGAGGGGGTCCACTCAAGGTGTTTGCTCAATGAAAAGATCATTTATTTAACATAAACTAACCAAGACAAACATCAAGGAGGGCTGTTCATGCAAGCAATGAGCTATGCATCAGCATTAACAGCAGCATTACCTGTATTTACACGAACCTCATTATTTAAAGCAGCATTTTTATATTTTATTGAATCAACTCACGCTTTCCTGTGCTTGATCATTAACAGGTAAACGTGAGTCAGCAGCACACGTGCAGAGCGACACAGTGGCTGAATCAACACAACTTAAGAACACTTTCCTCACTGCCTCCTCCACCCTCATCAGGAGATAAGCCGAAGAAGTCAGGGGTAAGCGTGTAATTGACTCCGTTCATTTAAAATGGAAACTTCAGTTTTAAAGGTTCCTTTTGTCTTACAGGGCAAAGACATGACTGGCATTTAGTGCCTTTAGTAGCACTAAGAGACAACTCTGGGCATTTATAAGTCCTACAAAGTCTCCTCCATCACTCACCAGTGATCGAGTTATTTAAGGTGGCCCAAAGGATATGCATCTGTTTAAAGAAGCTTACCAAGAGTTAATTTGCAGGTAGAAAATGAACCAAGAAGCAGCTGTGATGAAATAAATATCTGTCTAATTATGCGTGTTCTGTGTTTTTGCTTCCTCTGTGCGCTCTTTAAAGCCTGTGACGTGGAAATCTTTAGCCGTAACATTCGCTATCGGTGGTGCTCTGCTTGGAGGGATGAAATATTTCAAGAAAGAAAAGGAGGAAAGTAAGTATTTCACTACACGTTGAAATCTCATGTCAATATGCAAAGAAACAGTGGATGTGACCTTTATTTTATACACGCTAAATAAAGCGATGGGGTCGTAACTAACCTGCCTCTGTGACTCTAATCATGCTGTAATTGGCAGTGATTGCAAAAGAGAGGAACAAATCAATAGGAAGGCCGGCGCTAGGAGGCCCGTTTTCACTCATCGATCACAACAAGAAGCCCACCAGGAGCGAGGACTTCCTCGGCCAGTGGGTCCTCATCTACTTTGGCTTCACTCACTGCCCCGACATCTGCCCCGATGAGCTGGAGAAAATGGTGGAGGTGGTGGATGAAATAGGTATTCAGAGCGTTTTTAGTAGAAGAGGCAGTGAGAATTTAAAGTCCCGATTTTACTCAACGTGTTGTGTTCGGCTTTTTTGCAGACAAAATAAAATCTCTTCCCAACTTGACGCCGATCCTCATCACCATCGACCCCGACAGGGACACACCCGAGGCCTTAGCCTCATATGTGAAAGGTAACACAAGCCACGTGATCAAACTGAATACATGTGTGTGTATATGTATGGAATGCAGAAACACATCACAGCTCTATGATAACCACACGCAGCTCTAAATGTCTGCTTAAAGCTGTAATTTAATGCGTAAACTTTTGTATTGTCTCATCCTTCAGAGTTTTCCCCAAAGCTGGTTGGTCTGACGGGGTCGGCGGCTCAGATCAACGACGTTTCCAGAGCGTACAGAGTTTACTACAGTCAGGGCCCAAAGGACGAAGACAACGACTACATCGTGAGTCACTCTCCGCTCTGCTTCAGCTCCCAGAAGCAGGATTTTCCTCAGTTACCAGATTCATGTGTCTGTTTTCTTTAGGTCGATCACACAATCATCATGTACCTCGTGGGACCCGACGGGGAGTTTGTGGAATATTATGGACAGAACAAAAGAAATGTGGAGATCACCAACTCGATAGCGGCACACATGAGGAAGTACAAGAAGGGAAAATGAGCTGCAGCTCATTAAAGCCGACCGCGGACTCTCACTCTTCCTCAGGCACGTCTGCCCACCACTGCCATCATATCTTGGTTTTTATTTATTGTGGATCCCGATTCTTTGAAGGTGTCTGCAGTGATGCTCAGTGGTGTGCAGAATGCCCGACGTTTTCATTTTATTTTCATGTGATTATTCATTTTGCATTGCTGCTGAATTAAAAAAAAAACAACATTCAAATAAGCTCAATATTTCTAATTTCTGATGCAGATAGAGCAGCTTATTCTTAAAGGCAAACGAAGCAAGCCTTTGAATTTTATTTCATCCAAACCAGCGTAAAATATACGGTGAAAATAGGGGATCATGCCCAAAGTTTCAAATAATGCGATGAGCCAAAAAGCAGAGCTGTTGTCACTGTACCACGTCACGGATCTCGGGCAGCCAATCACATTAAAAAAATGCTGTAGATAAAGATAAAAGTTAAATGCCATCAGTTCAGAAAAAGCCAGAGGATGATGAGATGTAAAGGACACTAAGTTTGCTTTGGATGGATGAAGAGAAGACCCGATCAGGCAGAGGGAGTTAACAGGTCACAGATGAGCTTTAAAAACAAGCAGAGTCAATTTAAAAGAATAAAATTGCAGCTGCATTTTTGTGCTGGTTGCATTTTGGATGCTTCTCATTCTAATACCAGGAGAAAGAGCTCAAGTTAAGTCGTAAGGAGATAAAAGCATTCATGAGCTGTTCTATAACTGCAGATGAGAGGAAGGAGCCCTCCTAGTCGGGCAGTCAAAGGACGACTCGTTGGATTTGAGCTTTTTATTGTGTGATAAACTAAAAACTGATTCTACACTTGCAGTTTTATACACTGGAATTAAAGTTAGCTTCAGATAATGTTTTAAAGTAAGTGCCCAGGAAGTGTATAAGTAGGTGTTTCTGTGTGCGCGGTTGTAAAAGCCATCAAATGGCTCTCATAGGAACCACCCCAGGAAAAGAGGAGCAGAAGTTCTTCCTGCAGCAGAAGATCAGCCTCTAAAAACCAGCGATTACCAGCACCAGATCATGGCTAATTCATGGCTACCACAACATCCTGCGGCGACGTCCCATCCAAGCTTAGCGGGATCCGTTTTTTAAAGAGGCGTGAACCAAAATACCCCCCCAAGGCTCTGTGAGGACTGTTGAGCTGCATCAGGTCACCTGGCCTCCACAATCACATGACCTAAACGCAGGTGAGCTGGTTCAGGAGTGCATTAGAAGCAGCCATGAAGGTTAGTGTGTTGTTTTAAAGCTTTGGAGTCTTCAGTGTTGTTCTGCACTGTGGAGAAAATGAGTATTAGTAGCTCCTAAACTGAGCACCTGAAAGGAAGCAGTCGGAGGAGGGCAACCTCCGGACCCTTCAGTGTGGATGCGGCGGCTCAGACCCCCGAGCCGTCTGTATTTGAGGATGATGGACACTGTTTCCACAGGCGGACAAATGGAATCCATAAACGCCACTAGTGGGAGCTATTTTTGCTCTACAGCTAAACTATCAAAAATCAGAATGATTTAGATTAGACTGCATCAAGCCAGCAGCCTTTCAAGTAATCTATGATTTGATTTCCAGAGGCAGGGAAATAAGGATGGTTTAGAGGACGGAGCAGTGAGTACTGCACATTGATGTGGTATCACAAAGTGTCTCAAAGAATGTGACAAGGGGGGAGTTTGCTTAAATGAAAGATAATTTATTGAAAATAAAGCCCCAAAACACAAAGACTAAAGAGGGTGGGTACCAGGTGGAACACATTCTGGAGGGCTGAAGGGGTCTTTGTGTCTTTCCTTTACAGTCACTGTCACGTATGATTGTCTGTTTATGCTTTGACACAAGTTTGGTATTACACAGTTTTTAGTCTTTGCCAATTTGTGAGGATTTGTGCACTAACATCACAGTTATCTGCATCAATCTGTGAAATATTCCTGGACTGATCTGCTCATCTGCTGATGAACATTTAATTCCAAACACTTTTAGCTCATTGGTGTCATCGGGGAGTCCAAGACCACTGAGCTCACCCATAATGCGTAAATGCATTCAGACTGATTGTGTCATTAAAAAGCTCTCTGCTCTCTGGATCGCTCCCACTGGATCATCCTTTCCCTTTGGAGGAAAATCTCAGCCAGGATATAATCGTGTCTAGCAGACCACAAAGAGGGGGTGTGATCTTCCCAGCCGATATTGATTTATTAATATCCTTTCCGCCTGTGCACCTGTCGTAGTTCCTCCTTTAGAAATCAGATTAGAAAAGCAAACACGTTTGGCTCTGCGAGGGCAGACACCACGCTCATTCCTGGAGGAGAGGGGGCTCCCGGCTGGAGCCCTCACAGGGGAACGAATTGATTTCTGGATTAAAAGAAATGCATTTATGGGCTCAGCGTAGTATTTTAGTCAGCTGGTCGGCTCTGTGTGGTATAAATACATTTATAGCAATTATAGACTTTAAAGTTCAAACCTCATGTTGGACCTCTTTGGGGAGGATGTCTATGGACACTAGAGGAGCACTGTGATAATAAGATTAGATCAGCCCACAACAGCATACAGTTTGCTCTGCATCACTGAGTGAGATTCTGGGCTGTATTTTCACTCATAAACTGAACCCAACTAACAGCATCGGACTGATGGCTCGGCCGATCTGTGAGGCTTTCAGGCTCCGTCACAGTTGGCTCATTGTGCGCAGATCAGTCTAAGTGCAGTTTAGTGCTTTCTGTCTTTGCAGCTTGGGCTCTGAAATGACAGATCTGTGGATCAGGGTTTAATCCCAGTCCAAGAAAGCTGAGCGTCAGCTTGACAAAAGGCTTGTTTTTTAACAAATGCATGTGCTTTGTGCCTTCTACATGCACATTTGCTGCCCTGTTGAGACATGACGAGTTGATCAAAGAAATCTCAAAATTGCTGCAGAAGAAGGTGAAATATTCTGGGTTTCATGTGGGGAAGTCTCTGAATAACTCTGGATCCTAAGATTAAAGAGTCAGCTAAGCTTCCAGTGCGCATATGGTTTTATCTTCTGTGTTAAGCACGTTGAGTATATGGGTATAAGGAAACGTGCTATATAAATAAAATAGCCGTTGCCAGCGTGGGATCCTCCTGACAGAGAATAGAACAAAAAAGCAGCCAACAGCTAAAGAAAAGCTCTAAAATGTCCTTCAAGAAGCCTGGAGAATTGTTCCTGGAGAGTCTGAGAGTTCAGTCTGCAGTGAAGAGTAAAGGGAATAAGAATAAAGGTAAGGAAGGTCAGTAAGAGCAGTAAACATGATACAACTACCACTGCATTTCCTTCAGAAAAGAAAAGAAAAGTGCAGAAATCCTGCATTTAATTTTATGGTTATGATATATTATTTTACTTGAAGCTAAAAACACAAGAAATCCAACAGCTACATAATCTAGATAAACCCATAAATCATATTAAATGCATTCATGTTGTGTTCAGTCACAAAAAAAAACTAATACGAGAGGTACAAAACACACAAATTAAGACGAGTGAAATGGCATGCAGATGTTTTACACCCCAAACAGCAGAAGATGAATATAGTGCCAGATGTGAAGCAGAACCAGCTTTTGAAAATCAAAGTGCTTAAATGCAAAACAATGTCTGTGATGTGCTCATGTCCACCAACGCCAGCTGCTGTGTGTGTGTGTGTGTGTCCACAGTTTCAGCGATGCCCCAAACGACCTAATCTTCCCTGATCCCACAAAATTAGGCCCGCCACGCTGAGCCTGTGAGCCCCCCTATAAGCTGCTGTCCATCCCATTCATTGCTTTTTAATGGACACAATTGAAACTGTTTAAAAGTGACACAACACAGCTATACTTAGACGGATTGAAATACAAAAAAAGGACATACTTGACTTATCCAAGGTAGCATAAGAGCCAGATCTCCAAATATAGGAGAAGCAGCATCCCTGAGCGTCCCGTATAAAAGCTGCCAAAGGCCTGGTGAGGCTGTCTGTGGGTACAGCTGGGAAGAGTACAGACAGTACAGGGATTTTTATAACAAATTATTTAAAGGCCCTGAACATTTCTTTGAGCCAGGTAAGCAGCACATTTTTCCCTTTTTCACCATCTGGAGTTCATTTTAAACACTTTTTTTTTTGCATGCTTATTGGACAGCTCAATAAAAATGAGTGACGCAGACATGGCAATATTCGGGGTGGCGGCCCCATACCTCCGCAAATCCGAGCGGGAGAGGATCGCAGCCCAGAACGTGCCGTTCGATGCCAAAAGTGCCGTCTTCGTGCCTGACCCGAAGCAGGAGTACGTCAAAGGAAAAATCAGAAGCCAGGATGACGCCAAGGTCACGGTGGAGACCGAGGGCGGAAGGGTGAGCGAGCATCTCTGACATCTCACGTCACTTTTTCTCTCCTTAACCTGTGGATGTTTTTCTAAATCACACGTCAGGTTGTCACAGTGCACGTGGATGACATTCGGCCCATGAACCCCCCCAAGTTTGACAAGATAGAGGACATGGCCCTGCTGACGCATCTCCACGAACCAGCCGTGCTTTTTAACCTCAAGGAGCGCTACGCTGCCTGGATGATTTACGTGAGGACCCTGATGGCAGTCAGCACTGAGAGTGTGTGTCCTGCACCCTCACTTATCTCCCGACCTTGCTCTTTCAGACCTATTCTGGGCTCTTCTGCGTCACTGTGAACCCTTACAAGCGGCTGCCGGTCTACAACCCAGAGGTGGTGGCCGGGTACAGAGGCAAGAAACGGCAGGAGGCCCCCCCACACATCTTCTCCATCTCTGACAACGCCTACCAGTACATGCTCACAGGTCTGGGCACATATCTGCTATTGGCATGAGAAGCTTAATTATGGATAGTTAAAATCATGACTGCTTTAAAAGCAGTGAGCTAAAATGCAAGTTAAACATTCCCATTAAACTCTGTTAAATTGTCTTCAGACAAAAATATCCGATTGCATAGAAAACAACTTTTGAAACTTATTTTTAAAAATGATAATAATACACAACTCTGATAGTTTGTCCAGAAATAATAAAAACATTTAAAAACGAGGAGACCGAATCCAAAATGTAAATGCAGTTTTTCATTATAGCATAAAATCATTTTTATTTATGCATATTATTATACAAAAGGTGGCGTGAAGCTGTTTTTTTTTTAATGTTGTGCACAAAAGATAAAAGAGGACAGAACGATTTAATTAGCAGTGCTCAAGTTAATTATACTGTGACAACAAGGTATTTCTTTTGAACACAAGATAATTAAATTGTAGAACAACGTAATGAACTCGTGCACACGCGTCAGTTTGAGTTTCACTTCATTCTTGCAGCCTCAGCAGCAGGAATCTGTTACAGTCCTCCATGCAGACCTTAAGCACCTGAAGCAAGTGATGCTCACGTGTACGAACAGAAGAGTTTCACCTCGTGCACCGTACGTCTTTAATTCCCTGACAGAACCCTCTCAGGGGTATTAATAACGTCTAATCTAATCTGATCTAATGACCTTCTGAGGTGAAACTGCAGGAATGGCTTCATGACAGCCACTGAGACCATTTCTGATGAGGCTTCGGTGAACTGTACCTGGATCAGCTGGAGGTCCACATGTCAGGTCTTTGCTTTCTGAAGGACATGACTTTCAGAAACGGTTCATTTTTTTTAGGCCCGTCACTTCTTCTTTGGTGCTCCACTTGTCCGGTTTCTGGCTAAGAACTCTTTGCTTAAAAAAATGCTGTGATATCTTTCACAGATTCAACTAAAGAAATGGAAATAAACTGTGGTTTTGCTATGGGGCTATAGGCTGCTGGTAACAAAGTGCCTAAAGAGACACTGGCTTATCAAACTGCATGGAAAATGAGTGAAAAAGCAGCCAGTGTCCAGAGAGCTGTTGCTCAAGAAAAAATTAAAAAATTTCTGTCTCCTTGGAATAAAATACACTTTTCAAAAAAAAAAACTACAGAAACATTTTTAATCAGAGTTTAATTAAATGTCTGGGACACTGATCTGGCCCGTTAAGCAGCAGAGGGGGTTGCTAATGAGTTTCCGCTGCTTTGGTGTTAATGAAATGAACAACAGGCGCACTAGAGGAGCAACAATGAGACAACCGTCAAACACAAATGCTTTTTCACATTTTTTTTTTGCAAGTTTTGCATTTTGCTGGGGTCAGTGTTACTACTGGTACCATGAGGCGACCTGAACCCTACAGAGGTCCAACACTTCCAGAAGGGCACATCAATACGTGCCGTTGTTTGTGTCTCCCAGCACAGTCTCAGGACCGGCATCCGCTCCGTTGTGCAAGGAGGAAGAGGATGAGCACTGCCAGAGCTACAAAATGACCTCCAGCTGGTCTCTGACTAAACAGTCTGCTCTAATGGGCCCTGTGCTCACTTTCTGGCAGCGTACAGCCCAGCTTGCATTTGCCGTAGAATAGCAGAACTGGCCGGTCCACTGCCGGTGCCCTGTGATGAGAGCAGGTTCACCCTGAGCACATGCGACAGACGGGAAAGAGCCTGGAGGACCCAGGGGTAATGTTATGCTGCCTGTAACATCGTTCAGCATGTTCGATTTGGAGGTGGGTCAGTGATGGTCTGGGGAGGCAAATCCAGGGAGGGGCACACAGACCTCTGCAGGCTAGGCAACGGCACCCTGACTGCCATCAGGTATCTGGATGAAATCCTTGGAACCACTGTCAGACCCTACGCTGGTGCAGTGGGCCCTGGATTCCTCCTGGTGCACGACAATGCCCGGATGCATGTGGCGAGAGCGTGCAGGATGAAGGGAGTGATACCCCACGCTCGCCTGACCTAAATCCAACAGAACACCTCTGGGACATCATGTTTCGGTCCATCCAACTCTGCCAGTCCGCACCCCAGACTGTCCAGGAGCTCAGCGATGTCCTGGTCCAGATCTGGGAGGAGATCCCCCAGGACACCATCTGTCCTCTCATAAGGAGCCCCGACGTTGTCAGGCAGGCATGCAAAGCACATTTTGAGTTACTGCAAAGAAATTTAGTCAAAATGCTCTACGCAATGCAAAATGCATCAGTTTGCACCTTGATTTTTGGGGTGTCTTTGAATTCAACCCTGTGTAGGTTGATAATTCTCATTTCCATCAAACGATGTGGCTTCCTTTCATTCCCAACATTCCTTTCATTCCCAAATCAGGACTTAAGAATCTGAATCAGTACGTATGTGGCAAGTTGTGGACATTTGAGTTTTTTATTATACCATCAAGGCACATTACTTGTTTGAGATAATAATGATAAAAAAAAAATCCCCTATGAGATTTCAAGAGTTCCACACTGTGAAATAAATACGTAAAAACAATACATTCTTTTTTAAAATTAGACTAAAAGAGTTCTCTACTAAACGAGTAACTCAAAACTGTTAAACACACACACACACACACACACACACACCCTAGCTCTACTCAAATATCACCCAGTTTTGTTCCTCCCTTTAGATCGAGAGAACCAGTCTATCCTGATCACGTAAGTATGACTTTATTAGCGTATTGCATATTTTTATATTTACTTTATCTGCCATCATTCAGCTCATCTTATGTTTTTATCAGTGGAGAATCTGGTGCAGGCAAAACGGTCAACACAAAGCGAGTAATCCAGTACTTTGCAACAATCACATCAATAGGAGACTCAAGCAAGAAGGAGCAACTTGACAGTAAAGTGCAGGTTGGGTCCACTTAACTCTTCTTCTAATCATCTGGAGATGAAACGCAAACTGAAATATTCTTTTAACTTAACTTGTGTCTTTTTATTTTGCCGCAGGGGACTCTGGAGGATCAGATCATCCAGGCCAACCCTCTGCTGGAAGCTTTTGGGAATGCCAAGACTGTGAGGAATGACAACTCGTCTCGATTTGTGAGCTTATTTTATTTGGCTTAGAGTTTTATTAGCAGAGACATCCAAGAACTACCAAAAATAGTTTACCTTTTCTCACCCTCAAAGATTTTCCCACAGCTTATATGTGAAACTTTTCCAGGGAAAATTCATCCGCATCCACTTTGGAACAAAGGGGAAGTTGGCATCAGCTGACATCGAAACTTGTAAGTGCCCATTTCGTTAGTTACAAATAACTGCAGCTTTTGCGCCATCAAGTCTGGCGGCTGACTTCGTACGACACATGGACGTACGGTGACATCACACTCTGGTTCATGGACTAGCCGTGGCCACGTGATGCTGAGGTATGACAGGTAAGCATTCACAGAGGTCTCTGCTGTGTGCCGGCGCGGGGGGGGGGCCTTTATAAGTCAACTGGAT
>VUQK01043857.1:18039-29059 GCA_015106715.1 Bujurquina vittata
AAAAAAATTACAAAAAAAAAAAAGTTGGGGGGGTGGTTGAAAAAAAAAAAAAAAAAAAAAAAAGTGGTGTGGTGGGGGGGGGGGGGGGGGGGGGGGGGGGGGGGGGGGGGGGGGGGGGGGGTGGCTTTATAAGTCAACTGGATGTTAATCAATTCTAACTTTCCTACATTGTTAATCTTTATAATACTTGAATAGGAACGGGCCTGACACCAGACAGAAGTTAACACAAATAACAGACTGACTGACAACACTTTGTTGTTTAGTGGCAGTGGCGCAGTGGGTAGGTGCTTGCCTTTCAGCCGGAAGGTTGCAGGTTCGAGCCCTGTCCCTGCGTTGCGTTGTGTCCTTGGGCAAGACACTTAAACCACATTGCCTAACGGTAGCGCCGCTTGTCTCTGGCTGCATGACCGCAGATGCTTGTCTCTGGATGAGTGATCTGAAACCCTCATTTCGTTGTGTGCCTTCAATTTGTTTTTTATTATTATTTTTTATTTAATGGTTTTCAGTTGTAGTTGTACAAATTTCAGCTTTGACACCTTAATCATTTTAATTAACAAGCAGCATATGAAGTGTGTGAAGGCTGCAGAGTGTTGATGGTGAAATGGATCAGCTTTTATCAGTTCTTGACTAACATTTGGATGCCTTAAAACCCTAACATCATGCAGTTTTAAATACAATATGACTTTAAACTAGTGGCTGATGTCATGAACTCACCAGGAAAGTATTTATTGAAGTCATAAATCAAGTGATTTATGACTCCCGACTTCTGTATAATCTGACTTGTTTATGAAAGCAGCCCCCTGGTGGCCATTAGACACAATGCAGGATCAAGGCCCTTCCCACATTGCCTAATAATAGTTAATATCAATATAATTAATGTGTGGTTTTACTCCTGAGCTCAGTCAAAAAGGAAGCTTTATAAAGGCAGAATTTCTGGCAGAGAGTACGGTGGAGTGGCCATGAATGTTCACTTGATTCATATGAATATACTCATGAATAGTTCGATATTCTACTCTCATTCCCAGTTTTGTCATTTGTGCTTTATTTCTGCTCACTGCCAGACCTTTTGGAGAAATCCAGAGTGACGTTCCAGCTGCTGGCAGAGAGGAGTTATCACATCTTCTATCAGATCTTGTCAAACAAGAAGCCCGATTTAATCGGTGAATAGACCAATCAATGAGCTCTGAATGGTGATGACGCCGTTTCCGTGGCATCTGGCCCCGCACAGAGCTGTCAGCTGTCTTTCTGTGGTTCGTTTCAGAGATGCTGCTGATCACCACCAATCCTTACGATTACCCGTTTATCAGCCAAGGGGAAATCACAGTGCTGAGCATCAATGATGCAGAGGAGCTCATGGCCACAGATGTAAGTGCAGCATGTCTGCAGAAATGAGGAATACTGGCTTAAGTCATGCGCTTAATAACAGTATTTTTTACTGATTATATTTTGATATGGAAAATGACATCAGAAAAAACTCAGACCTCAAGTACCGGATTTTTGTTGATTCTTAATATATAAATTACATTAAATGTGTAAACAAGTATGCATAAATTTACCCCGCAGCACAAATACATATTTGACATTATCATTATTAATTTGGACAACAAATGAACGCACAAGCCGTGCACAACGTTTCCATGTCTGTGTCTTCAGAGAGCCATTGACATCCTGGGGTTCAGCACCGAGGAAAAGGTCGGCATCTACAAGCTGACGGGTGGCGTCATGCACAACGGGAACATGAAGTTCAAGCAGAAGCAGCGGGAGGAGCAGGCGGAGCCCGACGGCACTGAGGGTGAGACGTCTGAGGCGTCCATGCAACCAGGAAAAAGCCGTTATTGCATCAAAGGTTTTTTGCTGCCTAGGACCAAGTGAAAGAAGTTGTGGTGACCAACTGGTCTCCACGAGGTTGAGCGTGCAGCACCCTCAACCTCTGGGCGACCACATCTGGTTGCAAGGCGACTGCACAGGTTGGCTTCTGTGATGCAACCTGTCTCAGTCCAGCTGAGTGTTTGAGGGTGCACTGATGAGCACAACTCGGCTGCTCCATCGAATAATGAAACACACAAACCTGAGTTACTCAGGGCGGGCTGTGGCCGGCATTTTGGCTAAATATACTGATATATACACGACACAGAAGGGCATGTTTTTATTGTTGTGGTCGGGAAACGGGCCTTAGACGTCTGTCACACCCACTTATTTCTTTCACTGGTTGCAGTTTTGCTCACTTTGCAATGTTCTGCTGGAAGCATGAGGCCTGCCATAACAGATGAGCAAGGCTGCAGGTTCCACCTGAGCGACATCTGAACGCAGCACAAAGGACCTGTTTGCTGAAAAAGTCACTGATTTTACTTCCTCAAATCTCATGATATGACAGATTTTGCTGGCCTGAGCTATCCGCCATCCCTTTTCTTAATTACTTATGTATCCTGAGGTCATGGGGGGCTACAGCCTGTTCCAGCTGAAGAGCAGGGTACACCCTCCCGCTGACGCTCCCCTCTGTCTTATCTATCCTTCAGTGGCAGACAAAGTTGCCTATCTGATGGGTCTAAACTCTGCTGATTTGCTGAAAGCGCTGTGCTGCCCGCGGGTGAAGGTTGGGAATGAGTACGTCACCAAAGGTCAGACTCCGCAGCAGGTACGTGATGTTCCTACGGCTGAAAACGTCCATGAACCCCAGCCCGTCTGTGAGAATCCAAGTGAAAATGCTGTCCCATTTTCAGGTGAACAATGCCGTGGGCGCCCTGTCGAAGGCCGTGTACGAGAAACTGTTCCTCTGGATGGTCACAAGGATCAACCAGCAGCTCGACACCAGACTTCCCAGACAGCATTTCATTGGTGTCCTGGATATCGCAGGGTTTGAAATTTTTGAGGTGAGCGGGATTCCTGGCGGGATGAAAAATCCATTAAATCGCTTCAAAGATCAGCTCTGAATGTTTGATGGCCAAAATGTTCCTGTTTGCTTCAGATCAACAGCCTGGAGCAGCTGTGCATCAACTTCACCAACGAGAAGCTGCAACAGTTTTTCAACCAGCACATGTTCGTGCTGGAGCAGGAGGAATACAAAAAGGAAGGGATCGCGTGGGAGTTCATTGACTTTGGCATGGACTTGGCAGCCTGCATTGAGCTCATTGAGAAGGTTGGTTTGCTTCTTTATTACCTTAGATGTTCAAATCAGGAGTAGAAGACAGGAATAAAGCTCTAATCGGCTTTCCGCCCCTCAGCCGATGGGTATTTTTTCTATTCTGGAAGAGGAGTGCATGTTCCCAAAGGCGACAGACGGCTCCTTCAAAAACAAGCTGTACGACCAGCACTCCGGGAAGAACAGCATCTTTCAGAAGCCCAAGCCGTCCAAAGGAAAGACAGAGGCCCACTTCTCCCTCGTGCACTACGCCGGCACCGTCGACTACAACATCGGCGGCTGGCTGGAAAAAAACAAGGACCCCCTGAACGACACCGTGGTGCAGCTTTACCGAAAAGCTTCCCTCAAGCTGCTCTGTCAGATCTTTGCCACGTATGCATCCGCTGACGGTACGTCCACTCGCTATGACCGACCTCCAACACAGATCGCAGAAATGAGATTACAAATGTATCTCTTTTTTTCTAGCTGCCGGTGATGGAAGCAAGAAAAATTATAAGAAAAGAGGGTCCTCCTTCCAGACGGTTTCTGCACTTTTTAGGGTAACAAGCAGCACGTTCAGTCAGTAAAAGGATTTTTAAAGCCTTTATTTGTCATCAGAACAAACTTGTACATGATGACCAAGAGTTGCCACTTACATAAGAGGAATTATTTTTGCTCTGCATAATTTACGCGCCATTTCAGAATTTTATGTGTCGAGTTTCGTCTTCGTGGCTCAAAAACGTGAAAAATGAAACAACTGATTGATATTTGTGATGGACTGCAAGTCCAAAAGCAGTTTTTCTTTTCTGGAATAAATCATTTGTTTTTGTTGTCAGACTCACCCACCTTCGTGACCTCTGCTCCTTGCGTGTTCGCTGTTCCCTCTCATCCATACACGTGGATTCTGTTTTGCTTCTACTGACTTTGATTCCTCTTCTCTCCAGAGCATACCCCCACCTCTCCAGGCTCTCTCGCTACAGTTCACTGTATCATCTGCGAATATTATAATCCACAGAGACTTCTGCCTGACTTCACCTGTTATCCCAGTTTCCCAAATTCACAGAAGGAAATTCCATGATCTGATTTTAATAATATCCAGAGGTCTGGAAAAATAAGGCTAATCATCTACTCGTGTTTGAGGCATAAAATAGATTATTGGACAAAAAGTTCCAATTATTGAGTCGAGGCTTCAGAATAGTGAGTCCAAAAACCAGATGTGACATCTGTTGTTAGGCATAGACATTAGAAGGGTGTCCTCAGTCCCTCTGACTGAGAAACATGATGTTTATCTGCTGCAGGAGAACCTGAACAAACTAATGGCCAACCTCAGGTCAACACATCCACACTTTGTCAGATGCATCATCCCAAATGAGACCAAGACACCAGGTAAAATAATACGCAACAGGCAGCAAACACATGAGAAGCTTTTACCTGACGTTACCCTGTGGACAAACGTTGCCTGCATCTGTTGCAGGAATCATGCACCACCATCTGGTTCTCCACCAGCTGCGATGTAACGGCGTGCTGGAAGGTATTCGCATCTGCAGGAAGGGCTTTCCCAGCAGGATTCTGTATGGAGATTTTAGGCAAAGGTAAGCTGTCCTACTCGATTTGCTCGAGGAATTGACTTGAGTTTGAGATTGAACCTCCTCGTGTGTGTGTGACAGATACAGGATTCTGAATGCCAGTGCGATCCCTGAGGGGCAGTTTATCGACAGCAAGAAGGCCTCAGAGAAACTGCTGTCCTCCATCGACGTGGACCACACCCAGTATAGATTTGGACACACAAAGGTTTGTTTGTTTTTCCTCTTTGTGGGAATTTTCACCCCAGTAACGGCTACATTTCTGCACAGACCGCTAATTTGAATATTTCAGTCCCTATGGACCTTAATGAGATATGACATATCAACATGCAGGTGTTCTTTAAAGCCGGCCTTCTGGGTCTTCTGGAGGAGATGCGGGATGAGCGCCTAGCTGTGCTGATGACTCGGATCCAGGCTGTGGCCAGAGGCTACGTCACCAGGCTGAGGTTGAAGGAGATGATGAAGAAAAGGTCTCACACATTTCTTTTCCTTTAATATCACTGAATGGGGCGACACTGTGGTTGCCTCACAGCAAGAAGGTCCGAGTTTGACTCCACCTTTCTGTGCGGCGTTTGCATGTTCTCCTCGTGTCTGCGTGGCGTTTCTCCGGCTTCCTCTCACACTCCAAAGACGTGCACTAGGATGTGTGAACGGTTGGCTGTTTTAGCGCTGTGACAGGCTGGCCACCTGCACAGGGTGTACCCCGCCTCCCACCCTATGACAGCTGGGATAGGAGACCCTGAAAGGGATAAGCAGAAGGGGATGGATGTACTGGACATGAAATTTATGGGAAAGACGGGAAAAAACACAACATATATATCACTCATAACAAAGTCTTCATTGCTCTTCTTTTTCACTGTGTAGAGAGGCCGTTTTTACCATCCAGTACAACATTCGTTCTTTCATGAATGTGAAGAACTGGCCTTGGATGAAGCTCTTCTTCAAGATAAAGCCTCTGCTACGAAGCGCGGAGGCTGAGAAGCAGATGCAGACCATGAAAGAGGAGTTCGCCCGACTCAAAGAGGAGTTGGCAAAGTCGGAGGCCAGGAGGAAGGAGCTGGAGGAGAAGATGGTTGTGCTGGTCCAGGAGAAAAACGACCTTTACCTTCAAATCCAGGCAGTATGTAAACACTCAGCCGGGAGTGGGACAGAGGGCTCTCTTTGCATTGATTTGGTTCTGTCTGATGATCAATAATGAGGTGAGATAAGAAGCAGTATTATTGATCCTTGTGGGGAAACTGGAGGAAAAGAAAGTAAAAATAAGAACAGAGCAGACATTCCACTCAAAGCAAAGTATGATTACAACAGATACGTTAAGACACGGGTCAAAGGTTTCCAGTGTTGGTGCACAGAAATAAGCCCACGTCTGCTCCTGTAGTATTTCCTATTATGGCACGAACAGGTCAAAATGATGGTGCACCTTTTTTTTTTTCCAAACATGAAGGTCAGTGAGTGCACAAGATTTTAAGTATTTATGAGATCGTCCGCATATGCTGGGATGAAGAGGAAGTTCACTCTGCTGCAGAGAATAAGGTCACTGGTGTCACCACCCTCTGAAATCAGAGCCCATTTCAGTGCCTCCTGCAGTTCAAGCAGCTGCTGGAAGAAGTGTGAATGCTTCGTCCATGAGAGAACCGATGGACGAAGCACAGTGAGTGGACATCAGAGCAAAGGAGCAAAAACGACCCGGACAGCATGTTAATCTGTTTGAAGAAATGCAGAGTAACTGCACTCAAAAAAGCACAAAAGAAATAGCTCTGTTCTTGTTCCCATTTTATCACAGAGACTTTTGCAGCTTCCGGGATAAATAAAATATTATGATCCAACTACGGCATGTAATAGTCCCATTCTGAAGTTCATAGTTTCACTGCGTAGAGATAAGGAAATGAGAGGCGTCTGCATCTTTGAGGCCCTTCATAGAGGCAAACTGGAAGCTGCCAAACACTGGGCTCTGAAAGGCTTCACCAAAATGCTGAGAAGTAACCAAATAGAGGCGTCACCTCCAGAAAGTTCACAGCCACAAAGAGGCGAGGACTGAGGAGGATGGGGGAAGACACACAGGAAAGGGCCACAGGTTGGACGCAAACCTGGGCCGCCTGCACCACAAGCACCCGCCCAAACCTTAGCATGTGCAGGCATGAAGCTGGCTGAGAGTCTAAAGTCTAAAATATATTTTGCTCTGATTGCTACATGGTTGTGATAGTTCACAGCAGTGTTGTAGTCAAGACCACCTAACCCGAGACCGAGACAAGACCAAGACCGGAGTGTATCGAGACCGAGACAAGACCAAGACTTTTAGGGTCCGAGACCGAGACAAGACCGAGACCAAATGAGGTCGAGTCCATGACAAGACCAAGACCATCAAAAAGTGGTCTCGAGACCGGTCTCGAGACCAAGACCGATCTCGAGTACTACAACACTGGTTCACAGTTAACCTTCTTCTGTTGTTCAGTTTCCTGGACTGTAGCAATCATTGTGTCTGGTTTTTCAGGAGAGGGAGAATCTGTGCGATGCAGCGGAGCGCTGTGAAGGGTTGATAAAGAGCAAGATCCTCCTGGAGGCCAAGGCCAAAGAATTCTCCGAGAGGCTGGAGGACGAGGAGGAGATGAATGCCGAAATCACCGCCAAGAAGAGGAAGCTGGAGGACGAATGCTCGGAGCTCAAACGGGACATCGATGACCTGGAGCTTACCATCGCCAAAGTGGAGAAGGAGAAATATGCAGCAGAAAATAAGGTGCCTCTGATGATTTCTCACATCAGAAAAGTTCAAGTTTTGAGTTTTTACCAACTTGAAAAGAAATGTTTCCCTCCTTAGGTCAAGAACTTGGTAGAGGAGTTAGCCACGCTTGAGGAAAACCTGTTAAAGGCCTCAAAGGAGATGAAAGCTTTGCAGGAGGTGCACCGGCAGACTTTAGACGACCTCCAGGCCGAGGAGGACAAAGTAAACTCTCTAATCAAGACAAAGATTAAGTTGGAGCAGCAGGTGGAGGATGTAAGTATGAAAAGGCTGAATGCTTCTTAAACTGAAGCTGACACCTCAATTTGCACGACTTGCTGCAGACTTTGTGACTGATGTAGGCATCTCCTGCAGCTGGAGGGCCTGGTGGAGCAGGAGAAGAAGCTGCGTGCCGACCTGGATAGATCCAGGAGGAAACTGGAGGGAGATCTGAAGCTGTCCCAGGAAGCCATCATGGACCTGGAGAATGAAAGGCAGCAGGCGGAGGAAAGACTGAAAAAGTGAGTTGAGAAATCCTGAATAAAACGTGAAAACAATTAAAACATGATGCTCATTCAGCAACTCACGGTCCTTTAAACTGCCGTCATGGTGGCTGTATTCATCTCTTATTTACAGTCTGTGGCAAGGAAACTCATATAAATAGAGTCAAATATGATCTCTTCTCAGAAAAGACTTTGAAATCAGCAGCCTGCAGAGCAAACTGGATGATGAGCAGGCTCTGAGCACTCAGCTTCAAAAGAAGATCAAAGAGTTTCAGGTATATTTTGATGCCATAGTTCAGTATCAAAGTATCTAGCACTTGATGTTCTCTATGCTAATGCCAGTTTTATACATGAACGCTGGAGGCTCGCGTTGAAGAATTGGAGGAGGAAATCGAAGCTGAGCACGCAGCCCGAGCCAAAGTAGAGAAGCAGAGGTCTGACCTGTCCAGAGAGCTGGAGGAGATCACCGAGAGGCTGGAGGAGGCCGGAGGAGCCACCGCCGCTCAGGCTGAGCTCAACAAGAGGCGCGAGGCCGAGATCCAGAGGCTGCGTCGTGAGCTGCAAGAGTCCACCCTGCACCACCAATCCATCGCCGCAGCTTTACGCAAGAAGCAGGCGGACAGCATCGCCGAACTCAGCGATCAGATGGAAAACCTGCAAAGAGTCAAGCAGAAACTGGAGAAAGACAAGAGTGAGCTGCAGATGGGAATCGATGACATGGCAAGAAGCATGGAGAGCGTTCTGAGGAGCAAGGTCTGTCTGCAGAGAGGAAGGTGCCTCCAAATGTTCTCTCCAACTGTCCACCATAACCAAAGCTTAATATTTCAGGCCGCTGTGGAGAAACAGTGCGGGAGCCTGGAAGATCAAATGAATGAATACAAGACCAAAGCCGAGGAAGCCCAGAGCTCTCTGAGTGATCACACTACCCTGAGTGCTCATCTGCAAGCTCGAAATGGTGGGTGTTTAATTAAAAACAATAAAAGGGACATTTTAGACGGAGGAGATACGTGAGTTTCTGTTCTTTTTGTCTCGAATAGGTGAACTTACCCGTCTGCTGGAAGAGAAAGAGTCCGTTCTGTCCCAGGTGAACAGAGGGAAGAGTGTGGCCTGTCAGAAAATGGAAGAGATGAAGAGAGCTTTGGACGAGGAGATTAAGGTCTGAAAGACACAATAAAGCCTGATGAGAAATTTAGGATGCTCACAAATTTCTGTGTTAGGAAACACTGACTGAACAGGATGTTTTGGCCACAGAAATCTGTCATCCATTATTCTGGATATCCTGGCTGCACCGAAACCTCTACTATTTTGGCTCATTCACTCACAAAGTGATGCAAAGCCAGAAAAAAACACCAGTTACAAACTCCACAGCACCTTCAAAGTCATTGTGAATGAATGAATTCAACTTTATTGATCCCTTGGGGAAGGCCCCGTGCGGGAAATTAATCTATTTTGCAACTACAAATAGACAAAACGTTAAAAACTAGTGCAAAAGACAAGGAACATGCAAAGAGTTCCCGCCTGATGGAGCTTTGCAGCTCTCACGGCTGCTTTCACAGAGAAAGCTCCCTACCTGCTCAGAGCAGGAGATTAGCTGGTGAACATCCAGCAGCTAGAGTCAGGACTTCAAAAGAATACAAATGTTGCTCCATAAATATTAAATGTAACAGACGTTTGCCTGCAGGCGTAGCTTCAGTGCGACTCGCAGCTGCATTCACAGCCGGTTTCTTCTGCTCCCACAGGGCATGAAGCGTGTGTGAGTGCATCTCGCTGAAGCTGTTTTGTTGTGTATGATTTGACACTTTCCAGACAAAAAGCTCCTTGGCTCACAGTTTGCAGTCATCTCGTCACGACTGCGAGCTGTTAAGAGAGCAGTACGAGGAGGAGCAGGAGGCCAAAGCTGAGCTGCAGCGCTGCCTGTCCAAGGTCAGCAGTGACGTGGCTCAGTGGAGAGCCAAATACGAGACAGATGCCATCCAGCGCACCGACGAGCTCGAGGAGGCAAAGTGAGAACTGCACAGTGTGCATCTCAGGTCAGCGCTGATGGGCTGCTCCTGCTTTAATGCACTTTATCTTTGGTTCAAAGGAAGAAGCTGGTCCAGAGGCTGCAGGAGTCGGAGGAGACGACAGAGGCAGCGAATGTCAAGTGTGCATCGCTGGAGAAGACCAAGCAGAGGCTGCAGGCGGAGGCCGAGGACCTCGTGGTTGAGCTGGAAAGGTCAAATGCAGCGAATGCCGCCTTAGAAAAGAAGCAGAAGAATTTTGACAAGGTGCGTCTTTCTTTTTGCAAACGTGTCCTTATTTGTATCACCTTAAGGCTGCAGGGATCACACATGCTGCTTCCTAGCAGGTTTTGGCTGACTGGAAACAGAAGTATGAGGAGAGTCAATCAGATCTGGAAGTCTCCCAGAGAGAGTCCAGAGCGCTGAGCACAGAACTCTTCAAGCTGAAACATTCATACGAAGAAGCCCTGGATCACCTTGAGAGCATGAAGAGAGACAATAAGAAGCTTCAACGTAAGGGCTCTGCAGGAAACAAGCCGCTGTTTTGGTGCAGAGGGGCAGCAGTCAGTGTTTTACATAACGTGTGTTAACATACTTTTCAGAGGAAATCACAGATGCCACCGAGCAGGCTGGACAGTCCACCAAAACGCTCCAAGAGCTGGAAAAGGCCACGAAGCAGGCTGAACAAGAGAAGCGAGACACCCAGGCTGCCCTCGAAGAAGCCGAGGTTCGTTTTACCTCCACAAACTTTCAGGTTTCTTAAAATCACAGCAACAACATTCAGTGCTGATTTCTCTCCCCGAAGTCTTCCTTGGAACAAGAGGAGGCCAAAATCCTGCAACTGCAGCTGGAGCTGAACCAGATCGAGTCGGAGGTGGACAGAAAGGTGGCGGAGAAAGACGAAGAACTTGACCAGCTGAAAAGGAATTACCAGAGAACGGTGGATTATCTGCAGAGCACGCTGGATGCTGAGACGCGCGGCAGGAACGACGTGGCCCGGATGAAGAAAAAGATGGAGGGAGATCTCAGTGAGATGGAAACCCAGCTGGGTCACGCCAGCCGGCAGGCAGCCGAGGCAACCAAACACCTGAGAACCCTGC
>VUQK01043859.1:0-21934 GCA_015106715.1 Bujurquina vittata
TTAGAAAATGGTGTTTGTTATGGACAAACTGAGGTTTGCACAGAAGTCTAATAACAAAACACCATTCAGGTTTAGATCAGGCAGACCATTTCTCCCAGTTACGCTCCTCCAGGTTTCACTGTCATTGCCCACGTGAAACCTGGAGGAGCGTAACTGGGAGAAATGGTCTGCCTGATCTAAACCTGAATGGTGTTTTGTTATTAGACTTCTGTGCAAACCTCAGTTTGTCCATAACAAACACCATTTTCTAACATAAGTGCACATGGCACCAGGGTACCCTAGGTCACAGGTCCATGATCAATTTTGTAATCGTATCATTGGATCTGTGGCTGTATGTTCTGGACACTTGAGTGAAGAGAGGAGCTGAGCTGTCAACTGATCACTACCTGGTGGCGAGTTGGATCAGGTGGCGGGGGAGGATGCTGGACAGACCTAGTGCACCTAAATGTATAGTTAGGGTGTGCTGGGAATTCCTGGCAGAGGCCCCAGTCCATGAGATCTTCATCTCCCACTTTCAGCAGAACTTTGACAGCATTCCGAGGGAGGCGTCCTAATGGACCATGTTCCTCACCTCCATTGTTGAGGCTGCTGCTTAGAGCTTCAGCTGCAAAGTGGTTGGTGCCTTTCATGGTGGTAATGCCTGAACCAAACAAAAGGTGAAGGGAGCCATCAAGTTGAAGAAGGAGTCAGGCTTAGTTGGCCTATGTGGGGTGGTGGCACTGGATAGGCAGACCAAGGTTGTGGTCCCCATCTTTAAGAAGGGGGACCAGAGGGTGTGCTCCAACTATTGGGGGTTCACACTCCTCAGCCTCTCCGGTAAAGTCTATGCCAGGTTGCTGGCTTAGTCAAACCTCAGATTCAAGAGGAATTATGTGGTTTTGGTCCTGTCGGGGAACGCTGGACCAGCTCTTTATCCTCTTGAGGATATTCAAGTGTGCGTTGGAGTTTGCCCGTCCAGTCTACATGTGTTTTGTGGATTTGGAGAAAATATTTGACTATGTCGCTCGGGGTGTCCTGTGGGGGGTGGTGCGAGAGTATGGGGTATCTGGTCCATTGTTGCAGGCCACTCAGTCCTTCTATAGTTTGCACCTGAGTGTAAAGCAGCTAGCATGAGGATTAGCACCTCTAAGTTTGAGGCCAATATCCTCAGCTGGAAAAGGGTGGAGTGCCCACTCCAGATCAGGGACGAGTTCTTGCCCCAGGTGGAGGAGTTTGAGTATTACGGGGTCTTGGTCACGAGTGACGGGAGAAGGGAGCGGGAGATTGACAGATGGATCGTGGCTGCATCTGTAGTTATGTGTAGGCTGCACCAGTGTGTTGTGGTGTAGAGGGAGCTGAGTGTGAAAGTGAATCTGTCTATTTACCGGTCAATCTACAGTACAGTACATTCCTACCCTCACCTATCGTCATGACCTTTAGGTAGTGACCAAACAAAAAACAAAAAACTGGAAATAACAATGTCCCATGGTGGAGCACAATTATGGACCTCTACATCCAGAAAAGACCCATGGAAAGGCGGAACCTAAATGTCTTCATTAGTTTTGAAAAGAAAAGTGTGATCCCTGACCTGAATAGACCCTGAAACCTCGATAAACCCAAACATCAACAGCAGCATGAGCTACCTGTGTTTATTAACAAGCACTCTTCATTGGACAGAGCAGAAATATAATAAGAATGCACCAACATAGAATCATTATGCTTTAAAGACAAATTTATGGAACAAAAACATCCAAGGATTAAGTAGTGCACACACTGTGCTGTTTGCATGTACTATGTCGGGTATCAGTAAGCTATTAATAAGGACGAATTTATACACAAACCAAGACCTGCGGTGATTTAAAAAGTGTAACACAGTAATCTGTTATTGATGCAGTGATTTCAGAGAAACTATTAGAGTAAGGAAGGACTAAAAAAATTCCGTCTGAGATCTAAGGGAGCATTGTGTATCCTTGTCCCACCTCTGTCCTCAGGAGGAGACTGGATGTTTCCTTGTCATGGGTTTGAAAGTTTGATTACAGATTGCAGATGTGCTGCAGGAGGCAGCTGTGATCGGTGTTGATAATTTGGTAAAAAACAGATTTGCCTTTTGTGGCTCCAGTTAGGACTGCAAGAGTTCAATCTCTGAAATCAGCTGCATAATCAAAATCATTACTCCCACACGCTAAAAGCTAGAAACATGATTCCACCTTGCTCATGTTTGATAAAATTATATTAGTGTGCCAAAAAATGTAATTATTGAATCACTGTGTGTTGAATTATAGAACCTTTAAGCGCTGTGGGAGATGGCTGCCTGTCCAATAACGCTGTAGTACTTTGTGTTTTTCAAACCTTTTTCAAACCTCTCTTTCCGCTTACTCTTACTTTTATCTTACTCTCTTAACTCAAATATGGATTATTATGGATCACTTTTTCTTTAACTTCCCCGACGGAATCTGCCTAAAGGGATTAATAAAGTTTTATCTATCTAATCCAATTCCAAAACTTTAACCTTGTTAACGTTGCCTGCTTTCAGCTTTTACCACCCTGGAACTGTATACCAGTATACCAACCTGAAATGACAAAGAATAGAGGAACAATTCTATTAGTCAAATTATATCACGTCAAATAAGAGTCAAATGAGAATTTAATTTCAACAGTGTCACAGAATTTCATTTTCTTTCTCCCAAATGTATGTACATCAATATTCACACTTCTCCTCTGCATAAAGTCTGTTTTATCCTGCCTGTGATTTATTTATTAAATGTTTGCAGTAGCCAGGTGGCGGCAGGCTTCTTGCTTGGTGGCCTCAGGGTCTCGTCTCTGCTTTTTTTTGCGTATGACACGGTCCTGTTGGTGTCGTCAAGTGGTGGTCTCCAGCTCGCAGTGGAACGGTTCACAGCCGAGTGTGAAGCGGCTGGCATGAGAATCAGCACCTCTAAGTCCGAGGCCATGGTCCTCAGCCAGAAAAGGGTGGATTGCACTCTCCGGTTCAGGGACGAGTTTTTGCCCCAAGTGGAGGAGTTTAAGTATCTCTGGGTCTTGTTCACGAGTGATGGGAGAAGGGAGCGGGAGATCAACTGACTGATCGGGGCTGCCTCTGCAGTAATGCGGACGCTGCACCGGTCTGTCGTGGTCAAGAGGGAGCTGAGCGTAAAAGCAAAGCTGTCGATTTACCGGTCGATCTACGTTCCCACCCTCACCTATGGTCTCGAGCTTTGGGTAGTGACTGAAAGAATAAGATCGCGAATACAAGCAGCAGAAATGAGTTTCCTTCGAAGGGTGGCTGGCCTCTCCCTTAGGGATAAGGTGAGGAGTGTGGCCATCCAGGAGGGGCTCAGAGTAGAGCAGCTGCTCCTTCACATTGAAAGGAGCCAGTTGAGGCGGCTCGGGCATCTGATTAGGATGCCTCCTTGTCGCCTCTTGGGTGAGGTGTTCAGGGCATGTCCCACTGCGAGGAGGCCCTGGGGTAGACCCAGGACACGCTGGAGAGATTATATCTCTTGGCTGGCCTGGGAACGCCCTGGGGTCCCTCCTGATGAGCTGGTGGGGGTGGCTGGGGAGAGGGAAGTCTGGGCTTCTCTGCTTAGGCTGCTGCCCCCTGACCCGGCCCCGGATAAGCAGAAGAAAATGGATGGATAGATGGATGGGATAAATACTAAAAAGGGCTGAGAAAAAATAATAAAAAGGCCTTAAAAGACAGGGTTAACATTAAAACAGAAAGCCCAATCTCTGCCTAACCAAAGTCAAACTATGACTTTAATAAGTCTAAAAATAACAATGCAGCATTTACTTTTGGTTTCACACAGGATATGAGATCTTGTGTTTTTAATCCTTTCATCCCCCACAACCCAGTCTTTATATGGACTCTGTAAGCCTCTTTGGTTTTGTGACTGGTCAGTTGCGTTGATGACACTGTAGGAACAACACCAACATGACATCCGTGATCTGCGGGGGCAGCAGGTTGGGGCCTCGGTGGGTCGGGTTTGTTCTGGTCGTCCCTCTGCAATGTTATAATTCAGTGTATGGATCTACAGCGTGCCAGTGTGCGGCCTCGTTATTCAGCTTTTCTGTGACAGATGCACAGTTGGGATCTGTGTCTCTCTTCCTCATAATAGAAACGAGTGAATGCATGAATGAATGAACGGATGAATGAGCTGTCAGGGCTGAGCTATGCGTTTGCGTGCAGCCAGTCATCCAGTCAGCAGCCAGGCATTTGGATATGTAGGGCGATGCAGCGAGCAAGCAGGGACTGCAGGCACAAGCTGCCGATGGGAGGGGTATGTGGAGGGGTATAGGAAGAGAGGATGGGGTAAAGTGAGGAGAGATGTCCTCAGAATGACCCACATCAGCACCAGACAGCTTCACCCCCTCCCCCTCTCCCCTACTCTATATCTCTATATCGCTTCATGCTGGCTCACTTTTTGCTGTGTAATCGTCTCAAATAAGAAAGGAGAGAGAAAAAAGAACACGATCGGGATGCTTCCGCTCTTCAAAATGCTCTTATAAAAGGTTCAATAAGGGACCTGTGGGTTCCCTCAAATCCAGAAGAGGTCAGATTCAGTCCGACGGATGCAGGAAGATCACCAGAGCTACACCGGAATCTGTGACCAAAAGCATTTCTTGCTACATTAAAATAAAGTGATCATCACTGAAACCTCAAGCGTGAGTGGAGCAATGCGGCAATCGCAACCTTCCGCACACCAGCACATGAAACCACACGTCAGGCATGTTTCCCCCACTCGAGCTTTTCGATCTCTCTGAGGCTTAACCCTAACCACACAGCTACAGTGACGCCACAAGCCTCAAGCTCTCATTTTCCCTTTCATCATTTTGATCTGATGAGCGGGGGATGGACCGGACTGCAAACTGAGGGACGCTGCACGCTCATTGGTTAATGACTTCTGATTGACAGGTTGTTCACCAATGAGCAGGCGCTGGTTTATCCTCCTTTCTGACTCTGACCATAAAATAAAAAGGTCCTAACGTGACTGCACTGCCATCAAACATGTTTAGCTTGTGATTACCAGTGTTGGGCGTAACAAGTCACTGTAATCCCATTACATTTTTCAGTAATCACATTTCTATTATGTTGTTACTTGCGTTACAAAGGTTCTTCTGCATGGTGAGGTTAGAAAGAAAAAAACATCAGTCAGGTCTTTTTCTTCTCGTGTATTTCCACTGATGTCTAGGCCTGTCGCAATAAACAATTAATTAATCAATTGCACGATAAATTAAAATGACATTTTTGATTCATCGGCTATATCGTTTCTTCGTGTCTCTCTCTTTCTGCTGAAGACACTGGATGGCAAAAGGCTTGACTCTAGTGCTCTCCACTGACCCCCACCCACCCCACCCCGCCCCTTTCTCATTTCCTTAGCGTAAGGGGGTGGTGAGCTATCGCGTCAGGTAGCCATGAGGCGCATCGTGTTGTATGTCTGCAGCATTCGAGCCTAATGAGGAATTATCAAACTAAAGAAACGCTATTTGACACTGGGGGAGAAAACCTGAAATGGAATCGGTTTCAAAGTCGAAAGCAACAGCAGCAGAGTAGGAGTGGCTGCACTGCTCCTACACTGCATGTTTCAGATAAAAAAAAATGTTGATATCAAAGATAATAAGAGTCAAGACAAATTGCAGTTCTTAAATGGAAAAAAAGCCCTTCAAAGCCACCTGGCCCCGATTACTGCCAGACCTGCTGGATGAAGAAATCACTTAAAGAACCTGTGTGACAAGGAGAAGCAGGCTGAAAGCAGCGGATCACACAAAGTAACTGACATCCATCAGTCTGGAAAGTTACAAAGAAATGACTTTGTAACATTCTAACCACAGTGACAGCCACGATCCACACATGGGGAAAACGTGGAGCACCTTCCCAGGAGTGGCCAGCCTTCCAAAATTACTCCAAGAGCAAATGGACGAATCATCCAGGAGGTCACAGAGGAACCCAGAACAACATCTAATGCTTTCACCCCTGGATGCCTACTGTCGGTAGCCCTCGTTTCCCTTTTCTGAATTGTGTATCAGACTCTTACTTCCGGAGCAAAATGAGTGGGTGGAACTACATTACCTCACTTAGCTAAGGTCAGCGTTCACGACAGTAAGGAAGAGACTGGAGACAAAATATGATGCAAAAAATGGAATCAGAAAGGGGGCAAATACTTTCTGACAGCACTGCATTAATGCTGCTGTGAAAGTGTGACTGAAGAGGTTTAAAGTCCGCATGACGACAGCTCCCTGGATTGGTTTTCAGCTTTGTGCATGTGTACACGCTAAAAGAAAGATCACGTGTCATCATTAGGATGGGGATTGGTGTGGGGGTGTGGGACTGCAGCCTCAGGTTTATAATGATAACTGTAACCCAAAAGGAACATGAGTGTAACAAATTACTTTCTCTGGGGGAGTAGTGATTACTGCATTACTTTTCATAAAAGTAGTGTGTAATAGATTACTTTTTTCCTTCTTTTTTTTGGAGTAGTGACCCCAGCACTGCGGCTTACAGACATAAATCCTGTGTGGGATCATGCAGCCTGAGAGCCGGCGCACGTTTAAGTTTCCTTCAGCACTGAAGTCTTTCAGTAGAGTTGTGTGTTTATTCGCGGGTGCAAACAGGAGCTGTTCATAAGGAATTCAGCGAACTTTTAATGCCTGCTTGGCTTCCTCTGCAGAGCCCGTCAGCCTTAGAAAGCCTGCATGTGTGCTCGTATGTGAACCTAAAGAGGCTGGAGGGAGCAGTGATTGTTGTCAGAGTGTGCTCCAAAGACGGAGTGTGTGCGTGCAGCATTAAACAGGAGATTTAGCCGCTGTCGGCGGGCTCTATAGATTCAAACACGTGTGTGGAAGTAGGTCAGTAGTGAAAGGGCTCTCGGCTGTCCTCACATGGCCTCCGTTCGGCCCGTCACACCACTCGTGTCGACTCCAATTTTCTCCTCCTCACCCCTCCTCCTCCTCACTCTGCCCCCTTTCTCCTCCTCCATCCCTATCTCTCTGCCCTGATTAGGGGGAGCAGGTCCCACCCCTGGTTCAGACGGGTCTCCTGTAGGTTAACTCTTCCCGCTCCGAGTCAACTTTTATCTCCCTGTGAGGGTTCCTCTTCAGCGTTCAGCTCGTGTTTTCACCGAAGCCTCTGCTAGACCATTTGCGGCGTGTAGCTGGTGTTTTTGAGGGAGACCAGACGCCACAAAATGGGGCAGAGCTCGGTATTGTGAAGGAAGGACATGAATCAGCCTTTTCTCCTTAATGTTTGAGTCAAAAAAAAGAGGCCAAAAAAATGTGGGAAATTAAGGAGGGAGAGAAACAGAGCCAGTGAACTTCCAGGAAGGCTGGATAAAACCCAATCTGTGAACAAATAGTGTATTACCTAACCCTGGCCAGCTTTACATGATTTACAGTAGAGGTTAGGGAGGGGTACGTGTCTGAGCTCACGCCGCCATCTGCTGGAAAACAGCAGCAACGCGAGGACAAACCCCTCTTGAACCACACAGACGAGTCAAAATGCCCCATCGTGGCTCCCAAAAATGTGGCACAAATTCACACCAAACCGGGGCTGAGTGTGAGCAACGATATTTTTTACAAAAGCCTCCTAAACATGAAGCGACGAGGGTTAAAGCAAAGCTGTGCAGGAGGCTACAGCGGTTTGAATCTGTGGAGAACAGCGTGTTCTCAGGACTGGTTCGGCTGGTTTCTATGGTGCTGATGGTTTCTATGGTGGCGGTTTTTTGGCATCGGAACTGAATACCTTGAATGATTCAGGCGGGTCAGTGAGGAGGGAAAATGGTGGAGGGTAAACAATAGCCGAAGTTAAAGGAAGATGAAAAAAAACTGGAAAATTTATCATTTTAGGCAAGACAGACGCAGGTATTCTAAAGCTCAATGAAACTCAGACATACGGGAGAGGAAAGAAGACTTTACAGCTTGTCCTAATAAAAAACGCCGATTGAAGACACACCCGTCTACCCTCACTGACCCCTTTATTAGGCATGTGTGTTCAATTGATCATTAACACAAATATCAGATCAGCTAATCACATGGAAGCAGCTCAGTGCATTTACCAGGACTTTCCCACATGACCATCTCTGAGGTTTACAAAGAAAAAGAGAAAATGCCTTGTTAAGGTCAGAGGTCAGAGGAGAATGGCCAGACTTGGACCAGGGGGGAGCAGGGGGGAGCAGCAGACCACACCGGGTGCCACTCCCCAGTTCAGTTTTATCGACATGGTGCCAAATCACAAGTCGCCACAAGAGCTTTATATTGTAAGGCCATGCAATCCTCCTGTCAGCTGAGCACAGCTCAACCAAAACTAGAAACAGCAGATTGAGAAATGCTGCTTGCAGCAGGATGTCACAAAGTTTGGATCGTCTCAGTCTGGTTTCTTGAATATGAAGGGGGGGGGGGTTCACTGAGATGGCCTCCACAGTCAGCAGATCTCAGTCCCATAGGTCACCTTTGGGCTGTGGTAGAACAGGAGATTCTTATCATGGATGGTGCCGGCACACCTGCAGCAGCTGTGTGATGCATGGACCAAAGCCTGTGAGGAACATTTCCAGCAGCTTAGTGAATCTGAGCCACGAAAAAGGCAAAAGGGGGTCGGACCTGGTGCTGGCAAGGTGTAACTAAAGAAGTGGCTGGTGGGTGTTTAGTATACAAATACCCACACCAGGAAACACCAGCAGCCTCTCAAGAAAGAGGACTACATTTCTCTTTCACCATGCTCCTCCCAGTCCTTTGAAATTCAGTGTGTCCATGTCTACATCCTGAGTTACAATCCTGATTTTTCCTGATCAAAACCTCGTAAAGATTAAAAAGCACCAGTTTGGAGGAACGTATGTCACAGCATTACGCATCATACAAGCATCATGGGCAGCTTCGTGAGCTTCAGAAAAGAGGCTCCATTAAAGCCGTCATACAACCGGGAAAGGTGCTGCACCATGTGACTTTACAGCAGAAGTGTACTTTATAAAGAAAAAACATTGCATTGTGCTCACAGGCCTACAAGATATTCATAAATAAAACTATTTAACAGAAAAAGTCAGCTGATTCTGGGGGGGGTCAGGTGTTTGGCTGAGGGCCACACTCTAAAATCACTGGTCACCCTGTACTTTAATCTAAAGCCAATGTCCTTCAGACTTCTCATAATGTCTAAAGCAGTCCTGAAAAGGCTGCCGAGGTGCTCCACCATCACTTGATGTACTCCGAACGCGGGCGGCAGTACAGCGCACCTGTGAGCAGTCTCAATGCGCCATCTGCTGGTGGGCTGAGGAATTTAATAAAAATCAAACATCCTCACATTGACATAATAAATCATTCATTTTGTTATTGCTCATATTTCTACACGTCTTCCCACATCACAGCTCTGTGGCGGTTTCATTAAAATAGCTCAGTAGGTTCAGGAAGGTGAGCTTTAAGCCGGCCGGCCTTCGGTCCTATCGTCGCCTCACTGACTCGTTTCTGTTTCCTGACATTTTCTAAAATGCTTAATAATTATTATTTTATTTCTGGATCAATGAGTGCATCACTGGAGCAACAGAAGCAAACAAAAGTGAGAAATGAGAAGAAAGATCATTCAAAACAAATCAGAAACAAATAAAATCGGAGAAAGCCTTTCATGAAGGAGTATTTTAAGAAACAACCTTAAAGGGAGCGACTGACTCCACCGCCCTTCGTTCTCGGGCCAGTTGTTCCCGGGCCTCTGAGCCTGAGGATGTCAGGTGCTGCTACTGAGAGGTCAGAGATGCAGCTGGGGGCGAGGCCGTGAAGGACCTCTGGAAGTATCAACAAGATCTTTAAATTAATTTCCTGGGAGTCCATGCAAAGATGTCCCAGTGCAGCTGCTCATTAGCTTTGGGTTTTTTCTGTGCAGGTCAAAAAGCTGCTACAGTAAAAACCTCTGATTTTTATAAAGACTCGACTATATTTGGAACCTATGAGTAGTATGAGCCTTAACACGTTTGTGTACAAGAATCTGTGGGGAAGAGTAACACACGCTGAAAACAATCCAGAAGCAAACTAGTTGTTTTTTTTCCACTTTTTTATTTTTTGCTTGCAGACAAAAAAAGATCCATGAAAGTCCAGATATAATAAATAAATTAACTACTAAAAACTGTTGACTATTAAAGCAATTTAAAGAAGAAGAGTGGCAGAAACGTTACAGAGATTTTACAGCCCACCTCCACCTGCTGATTGTTCTTTGATGTTTGCATATCCCATCAGAGTCCTACGAGCTTCAACAAACAGGAAGAGCACAGAGAAGCAGAATAAAAGCCCATTTCCCCCCCATATGAAAAGTTAAAAAGCTCCTGCAGGAACTGAGCCCGGTGGTTTATTGTCCCTAAAATATCGTCTTTAATTTTGGAGGAAAACCTGAAGGATCTCGTTTAACTAGTTCACCCGTATTTGAGCAAATAAATGCACTGATAACTATGTCTTCTGCTTTTCCTCTAAAGTGATCACTGACTTTGGTGGCGAATGCAGAAAGAACGCCATCTGAAAGTCGTAATTGTTACCATGTACTCGTATTTTCATGCATACAGTAAAGAAGAAACCTGTTGTCGAGTGTAAATGTCACAATCTTACCGAGTTCGTAGCTTAACTGACTGAGGTAAAGTTGCCTGTTTCCTGAAGTAGCCCACACCTGCCTTTGTGTTGGTTTTTGGACGACGAGACGAAACAGCGTTTCGGTTCAAACATTTTTCAACTTCGTCAGTTCTGATTTTTATTTTTTTTTTAGAGAGACCCAGAAAAGAATCTGAGCGGTGGCTTCATGTGCTGCATGACATTGAAGGAAAAACCCACTTTTATCAGAGCTTTCAGTTTTGGCTGACACCTCCACCTTCACCCTACAGATGCTGCTGCTCCACCCCTGAGGGCACAGAAGCAAGGAAACTCTCCAAAGCCTCCGTGATCTCACAATTTTGTCTGAGCTTTGAACTCGTTCACGGTGTGTTAGGGTTGCATCGATATTGTCCAAGTAAGATGTAGGATGCAAGTAAGATGGGGTTTAAGGATGTCCATCTGTCTTCTGCTGCTTATCTGTTTCCAGGCCACGGGGGAGCAGTCTGACCACAGACCTTCAAACCTCTCCTTATCCCTGGAAATCTCGTGCTCTTCTGAGGCCTTTGCAAGCCAGCTAAGATATATAAGCTCTCCAATGCGTCCTGGGTGTGAACATATCTGAAACACCCCTCCCAGGAAGTGTCCAGAAGGTTAGATGTCCCTCTCATCTGGCTCCTTTCAGTTTGGTGCAGTAGCAGCTTTACTCTAAGTCCCTGCTGAATGACTGAGCTCCTCATCCTATCTGAGGAAGAGGAGCTTACATCTGTGATCTCATTCTTTCTGTCACTGCTCAGCTCATGACCAGAGGTGAGCGTAGGAATGCAGATCTGATAAAGCTGCAGTGTTACTGCAGATGCTGCAGCAGTCTGTCAGTCAGTCCTTCTGCTCCCGCCTTCCTTCACTCATGAACAAAATCACGAGACATCTCCTCCACTTGGGGCAGCAACTCATTCCCAACCCAGAGTGGGTGCACCACCCTTTCCTGGCTGAAAACCATGACCTTAGACTTTGAAATATCAATGCTCATCCCAATGCACACTGCAAATTAGCAGTGCAGGTCACAACTCAAGGAAGTCAGAAGAACTGCAAACAGCAGAGCTGAGATCCTGAGACCGCCTCAACCCTCAGCTGAGCCTGAGGAGGAATCCCCCGAAAGGTGCAAAACACCCTTAAACACTTAAAAAGGGGACCAGCACCTCTGTCCAACGATGTCAGCGGATGATATTTACCTGTTGCATTAATTAGCTAAATTTGTACAGATAGTTTGATTAAAGACTTAAAAAACTTTTAGACAGTTTGGGGTTTTTTTATAATGGAAGAGGAATAAATGAGAGCAGGAACTAAAATATCAGTTTTGATGTTCGATCTGTTTTTAGTTTGATTCTCCGTATTCAAGCTGCAGAATTATTATTTGGAGGGTAAAACTGATTGGACTCTGTTTTAAAGTGGATTTTCCCTTTAATGGTGCCGGCCATGTCTGCAGTGTCCTGCTTGTTTTGGTTCAGACTGAAGTCATGTTGAAGCTGAATGAAGCCAAACGCCTAAAAACACAGAAATTATTTCTGAATGCAGTTTTTATGGATTCAGATTCCATTATTTGTTTTATGTCCTTTAGACTTTAAGAAATTACCTGGAAAAATACAAAAAGTTAAAAGTCTGTGTGGATCTCCATCCAGCGCTGCTTCTGTCTTTATTTAAAACAAAGGTAGAAACAGAATGGCACTAATCTGAGTTTAAAAACCTCTTTCCTTCAGAGGAGCTGAGCGTTTCTGGGCTGGAGGACATTCCCTTGATAAAAATGTCTGATGGTTCCTCCATGATTCAGAAAAAAGTCCTTTTAATAAAGATGCGAGGGTTCACCTCTTAGAAATGTTGCGGATTTTTTTTCTTTATACAAACGTTGATTTATTCATTTACTTCTGTATGAAAAACTGAATATAAGCCAAGTCGCTCTCAGCTGAGTAAAAGCTTGTCATTTGTACAGGAGCAGAGCAGAACTCATGGCGCCATTTGGTCCCCGACAAACTAAATCCTGACGCTCCGTCCTTCCTCGTCGTGATTCTCAGCTGCACCGCGACCCAAAGCTCACCTCCGAGGCACAATCCTGTCCCCCCAAACGTCCGTCTGAGCTTCTTGTGGCCGTCTTTAGGTCACAAACCACCAGCTGAGAAACACAACGTCCTCTGTCCGCTCCACACTGGGGGAGTGACGTAAAACCTGAGGGAGTAAAGACAAGGAGGAAAGAGGCAGTTAATCCAAGAGGACCACTTCAGAGGCTGTGTGAAGCTGGTCCAAGCATACTGGATATACAGTGGTGTCTATAACAGTGGTTTTCTAGAGAAGTGCTTAAGCTGGTAGCAGCTGTCTGGCAGCTCTGATCTTTACTCAAATTTTATTTTTATCAGTTTGATTTTTTGTCAAGTACTGATGGATCCTTCTGTGGGGAGAAGAGTTTACTACGGAGAAGAGCTTTTTTCATTGAAATGGAACAAATCTGGAAGACGCCACCCAAATCCAGCTGAGATAAAGAGGTGCTTTGTGGTTGCTGTGGTGGTGCAAAGGTGAAGGCTTGGAAGTGGAGATATATAAGCCAACAGTCATTCTGGGACTCTCTGCCCAATAACAGTGATGTCAGGACAGTGATGATCTACCTGGTTTCACCCCCACATGCTCACACAGAGATGCTAAAGCCAGTGGCAAGAAAAAAGGTGGCGGTCTGGCTTTGTGAACCAGAGCTGGTGTAATCATGCACTTTTCACTGTCAGGGACAGGATGTGTTGTCCTGATATTGAAGTATTGGTAGCTGGTATGCAACCGTATTATGTACCAAGAGAATTCAGTCATATTGCAGTAATACTTGTGTACGTTCCACCCAAGGCAACATCCGACGGTCTGTGTGAAGTTCTCCATGAAACTGTTGCTAGGATACAGACTAAGCATCCAGAGGTACGCTTCATAATTTCAGGAGACTTTAATCATGTTTCTCTTTCCTCCCACCTGACTGGATTCAGTTTGCTGACTGTCCCACCAGAGAAAACAAAACCCTTGATCTGCTCTAAGTCATCGTCAAAGAAGCTCACAGAGCTGCTGTCTTACCGCCACAAGCAGTTACCACCACAAAACTGATACCTATATGGACTGGGTAAAGTGTTAGGAATGAAAGGACACCACATCAGTTGATGGAAATGAAAGCGCTCATCCTAAGAGGGCTGAATTCAAAGACAGTATGAAAACCAAAGTGAATAAATGATGGGGCAGTATAATCCATTTTGACAAAATCTATTTGCAGCAATTCAAAATGGCACCAAGTAGTGTGTGTGGCCCCAACGCTGGGGCGATGGATGGTGTCCTAAGGCAACTCCTCCCCTCCCACATCTGGACGAGGGATATCATTAAGTAAATGGTAAAATGTGAAAAGGACTGGTTTTTATACCGCGCTTTTCTATTCTAACATCCACACACACATCAGGAGCAACTCTGGGTTCAATATTTTGCCCAAGGATGCACTGGAATGCAGACTAGAGTAGCCAGGAATTGAACCACTAACTTTCCAATTAGTGGATGACATGCTCTACCTTCTGAGCCACAGCCACCCCTGTTCATTTCCTGGTCAGTCTGAGGTGAAACCTGGTGGTGTTGGATGGACTGAAACAATGTCCCAGAGGTGTTCTGTTGGATTTAGGTCAGGTGAGTGTGGAGGCCAGTCAATGGTATCAATTCCTTCACTCTACAGGAACTGCCTGCAAACTCTCAACACATTATCCTGCACCAGCGTACAGACTTGGACAATGGGTCCATGGATTTCATCCCGATACCTGATGGTATTTAGGGTATCATTGCATGGCCTGTAGAGGTCTGTGCGTCCCTCCATGGATAAGCCTCCCCAGACCATCACTGACTCAGCACCAAACTTATCATGCTGAACGATGGTACAGGTAGTAGAACTTTCTCCACGGCTTCTCCAGACTCTTCCATGTCTGGCACATGTGCTCAGGGTGAACCTGCTCTCATCTGTGAAAAGAACAGTGTGCCAGTGCCAATTCTGGTATTTTATGGCAAATGCCAACTGGGTTCCACGCTGCCAGAGCACTTAGCCCACTAGAGGACACCCTCCTGAAGTCTGTTTCTGATTGAGACATTCCCACCAGTGACCTGCTGGAGTTCACTTTATAGGGTTCTGGCAGTGATCATCCTGTTCCTCCTTGCACTAAGGAGCAGATCCCGGTCCTGCTGATGGGTTAAGCACCTTCTACGGCCCTGTCCAGCTCTCCAAGAGTGACTGCCTGTCTCCTGGAATCTCCTCCATGCTCTGAGACTGTGCTGGAGACACAGAAAACCTTCTGGCAATGGCACGTATTGACGTGCCATCCTGGAGGAGTTGGAGCACCTGTGCAACCTCTTTGGATCCAGGTACAGCCTCATGCTACCGGTAGTGACACTGACCCTAGCCAAACACAACACTAGTGAAAAACAGTGCTAGTTACCTGTATGTATGTAAGCAGGTAACAGACTGCCAACACAAGACCACTGCCGGACCACAACTTTCCCTCAAAATAACAGTGTTATATTTCAGCTGTTATATAGATATACTTTATTGATCCCACAGAGGGGAAATTTTTTGTTAAATGTTCTGATAGCGGTAAGAACAGAATTTAAACCTGTAAGAACGATTTGTCCACTCGCCAGTTTTAAATGTCAGTAGTAAAGGAGGCCGGTCCTATTTTAGGATCACAATGCTCACAGAACACAGGCTGTTTCCAGCCAACAGGAAAAAAAAACTTCTACCTGCTCATCTAAATCGATTTACAAAGATCTTTTTCATTTTTTTATCTGAAATAAAATCTTGTGTTCTGACACTCGTTTTCCAGTGTAAAGACTTTCCCGTTAGGAGGTTTTCTGATTTCAGTTTCTCCAAACAACAATTTTCTGCTGCTGTTTGTTGTAATTCAGTGACCAATAATGAATCTTTTGCATCCCTGAAAATGCTCACCTGTCTGCTCATGTCTGCTCCTCTGCCTGAGGCTGTGATTGGCTGAAATCTTCAGATCCTTCCTGGAGCTCTTCATCATCATCCTCTTCTGCGTCCTTCTCCTCGTCCTCCTCCTCGTCCTCATCCTCCTCTTCCTCGACGCAGTCGTCGTCTGACGCCTCTTCTCCTTGTTCTTTCACCTCCATCTCTCCCTCGCTGTCTGCGTGCTCATCTACCACCGCTGCCTCCTCCTCATCCTCTTCCTCCCCCTCAGCCTCCTCGTCGCTGAAGGCCTCCATGCCCTCCTCCACCCTCCTGGCAGTCTCAGAGAACCAATCTCTCACCTGCTCATAGCTCATGCTGGACTTTGCCACCAGGTCGTCGAGGTCTTTCTCGCTCAGGGCTCGGTGCTTGAAGAAGTAGTCCTTCAGAAAAGCCTTACCAGACTTCACCTGCAGGAGGAAGGAGAACATGTAAAAAAATATATAAAAATCACCTTTGCTATCAATATTATCACATTTACTAAACAGTAACTACAGGAGAGGCTTTATTTAAGGCTCCTGTGTAGATCACTTCCGATATCAGCTGACATTTACTACATATGCAGCTCTTGGAGATTTTCCATTCAAAAATGAAAACAGCTTAAAGGCTCAAAAAGCTGCCTTGTTTACAGGAAATCCTTTATCCATTTGCCAGTAAAGGACCCAATAAAACATGCATGAACTGTTTTTTTAGTTTGGTGTGTGAAAGTGTGTGAAAAGAGGTGTGAAGAGGTCCCTGAAACTACAGCAGCTGCACTGGACAGTCCCGTGGCACTTTATAGTTTTAGATTTTCAGTTTAGTATTGTCATAATATAAAAAACGTAATTTATTAACTCAATCAAGAATGTCTGTGTTTGTGGGATTACTCAAAGTTTCACAAAAAGGCCTGGTCCAACTTAGAAATAACTAACTTTTAAGAAACTTTGGAAGAATTCTTTACCATCGTGAGATGGGCCAAAATTGAGAGATTTCACATCACATCTTAACAAAAACATCTATTTACTTTACTGCTAATCCAGTGCTTTTATCTATGCCTGAGAACACACACACACACACAAGCTGCCCAGGGAAGAGGCACCCTGGCCGGCCCAGCATCTCGGCACCATCCCCCTGGAGCCCCACCTTTTAACCTTAACCGCCAGCAGGCCCCAGGAACACACACACACACACACACACACACGACTGATGATGATCCTGACCCATGAAGGCCAAATAAAAAAATTCAAGGAGCAGCATTTTTATTTTGTTTTTAACATGTTTTGAGTAGTGACCGAGCCGATCAGCTTCCCTTTCTGGTTATTTATCAGACCCATCAGAAGTAACACACACCTTGATGGCGCCCCCGCTGCCCTGTGGAGAGCGCTTGCAGGGATATGGCCGACGCGTCCTCCTAGACCAACCACGGAAACGCTTCTTGGACTTCTTCTGGCTCTTTGGGCCGCCGTTCAACGCCTCATCCACCTGGGAGAAAAAAAGCCAGATGTTCAAGTTAAGGCCCTTTCACTCCGGATGCGTTGCGTAAAAACGACACGAAATTCCGAATCTTTCGGATGCGAACTTGTTGTGTAACCTACATACACACCGGACGCGTTGCGTTCTTGCGAATAAATCGTCCTCATAAAACGCACTGTGAAGGAAACGAGGTCGGCATCAAGCGATGATGTAATGAGGCCCTGACGTTTCTAAACAAGAGGACAAAGAAACAGATTCTATGTTCATCCAACTCATGAGGAAGCAGCAGCAGCAGGAGGGTTTCATGGTTTGGTCCCAGAGCTGAAGCTACATCACGGCCACTATTGAGTGTATTTCATGATATCAGTGGGATAGTTTGAGCTCTTGTTGGCAGAGTTGGCTTACTGACCCGGAGCAGCGTGTTAATGTGTGTCTGAGGTAAAACAGTATGATTTTACTGTTCCTACATCACTGTATATTCAGTACACCGCTGCATGTTGCTAATGCAGCTCTCTGATTGGTCAGAGCTGTTTGTTCGCAGGCGAAACATCGTAAAAATCAAACTTGATCCGAAAAAATAAATGCCGCAAAATCGTCCTGTGAAATGACGCGGTCTGAAAAAAAAAAATTAACGCACGAAACATTTGCACCAAATTTACGCGTTCGGTGTGTAAAGGACTTTTACGGTGTAAAAAAATGCTTTGAGTTTAACGGATACTGGTATGGTGTTTCTGCTCCATCACAAAAAAAAGTTTTATTTTTCTCGTGGTTATGATAAACAAAGTGTGCGCACCTTCCCACTCTGGTAGAGGTAGTACCACTTCAGGTTGCTGTTCTTGCAGGCGTAGCGTGTGTCTCCAAACCAGTTTACGATGTACGTCCTCGGCAGGCCGCTTTCCTTCGCCATCTGATCATACTCCTCGGGCGTTGGCCACTGAGTGCGGACAAATGCCCTCTTCAGGATGTGGAGTTGCTCCGGTGTCTTCTTCACCGCCTTCCTGCTGACAGGTGGTGTGCTCTGTTGTTCTTGAGCCGAGGACGAAGGCGTGGTGGCCGGTTTCACCTTCTCAGCATCTCCCTCTGTGTCGCTGTCCTTCGACTGACCCACGGACGGCATTTTCCTCCTCTCTGTGAACCAGGCATCCACCTCACGCCTCGTCAGCTTCGTCTCCGCCCGCAGCCGGCTCAGCTCCTCATCCGAGGGCATGTCCGACTTCTGGAAGCTGGCCTCCAGGATTAGAAGCTGCTCCGGAGTCTTTTCCTTGAACTTTTGTGGTGTGAAGTCGGGAAAGGCGTGGCGGAATTTGACACGAGGGTCACTGGAGGACCCGGCTGAGCACGGAGCGCTGGCGGAAGTTGGAGAGGAATCACTGGCGTCATCACTGGAGTCGATGATGATGGTGGCGGTGTTGTCGCTGTTGTTACTGTCATTGATGCTGACACTGCTGCTACCGCTGCTACTCCTTCCTCCTCTGCCCCCACCTGATGATGCTGCTGCCGCTTTGCCGGGCGTCGCTTCCCTCAGAAGTAAACTGTGGTGATCCTTTGAGTTCCTCTGGTTGTAGCGTGTATCGCTGAACCATTTCTTTATTGCTCGTTTAGAGAGTTTGGTGACTTGCATGAGGCGTGAAATCTCCGCCTCTGTGGCAAACTGCCGCCGGCTGTAGCTCGCCTTGAGCTCTGCCAGCTGCTCTTTGGACTTTTTCGGCTTGCTTGTGGTTGAGTCCAAACCGAGTGACGCACTGGCTGACGAAGATGACATCTCTGCATTTGATTCAGATGCCGACGGCTCGGCGGCTTTGGGCTGGCTGCCAGGGACGCCTGCGACTGTGAGCGTGATGGGAGAAGCGACGGGGACCGTGCCGCCGTTACCGGCCACCTGAGTGAGGACGAGGCCCGGCTGCCCAACAATCTGACAGGTCTGGAAGATGTTCTGCAGGCCATTTGTGGTGGCGGCGATGTTTGCGGGGATGACGGTGATGGTCTGAGGGACGGTCTGCACTGTGCCATTGAACTTCTTCCTCCGCGCCTCCTCCACCTGCAGAGAGGAGCAGCAGAGAGTCATAGGTATGGAGTGACATCACTGACTCTCAAAAGGTGCTTAAGCATTAGAAAATAGGAGAAACATATAAACTTTTGGCTGTGGTTCAGGAAGTAGAGCAGGTCATCTACTAATTGGAAGGTTGGTGGTTCGATTCCTGACTCCAGTCTGTATGCCAAAGTATCCTTGGGCAAGATCCTGAACCCCAAGTTGCTCTCTGATGCAACTGTCGGAGCGTGTGAATGTTAGTAAGCTGTAGAAAACAGTGCTTGTATGAATGTGTGAATGCAAACGTGTTGTTTAAAGCACTTTAAGTACTCAGCCAGAGCACAAAAGCGCTTCGTAAGAACTAGTCCATTTACAATTTAAAGCATTCTTTATAAAGTTTTGCTTGTACAAACTCTTGTTATTAAGGTGTGATGGGTAATGTGCAGAATGTCTTTGCCATGAAGAGAAACAGAATGCGGATGAACTGTGGGTTTTATGAGGTGCTTTTAAACCACAGGAACTTTTGTACATCTAGTAATTGTTGGAAGGAGCCCATTTTTTCTGTCTGCACTGCAGCAGACTGGGCCCATTATAGTTATTACAGTTATTAGAGTTATTTTTTAGCTGCTGCTGTGAAGATATTTTCTCAGAAGCAGAACTGCATCACCTCGGAGTTCCTATTAGAGCACGAATGCAAAGAGAAACAAGAGCACCGCTGAGCCGGTGCCAACACTCAGCTATTTTGGAGTTGCAGGGGGGGGCAAGCAAGGTGCTGTTATAGTAAGTCAGCAACCAAGGGTGTAAAGTTTGATGGGTCTAGCTTGAGCAGTGAATTTGAACATCCTAGGTCACATTGTTCTTGAGTTATGGCCAACGAGAAAGTTTCTGTGGAACAGACGTCACCAACGCTGAAAAGGCACAAAATGTATGACGTACCTCCCACAGTTTCCTCCAAGCTGTTTGGTCTGAAAGCAGCTTTAACATGACTGTTTAAAGCAGCAGATTTATTATGCATCTACACCAAAACGGGATTATTTTCCTGGAACTTCAAGTCAATCAGAGACAAAAATGTTTTTTTCTCGCAGGAAACTGAAAAAAAAAATCATCTTCAGCCTCAAGAAAATCAAACCAGGACACTTTCCAGACATCTGGAGGAGCTAAAAATAAAGCCACATGATCAATAGAGGTGACTGTATCCAGTCTTTATATAAACATTTATTTTATAGAGTGACCCGATGAACAAGTCGGGGTCAGCCAGCCAGTCGCAGTTAATAAAAACAGTTGCTGCTCATTTTTAAAGGGGAATAAAACTTGACGGGTTTCCGTGGATCACTTTGTCCCATTTATTGTTTTTACAGCCCAACTACTTTATTTTAGAATGACTAGGGAAGGATTTATTTAAAAAAATGTTAATGGTTTCTGATTGCACCTGCCACAGTTTGAAGCAGAGGGTGCTGCAAACACTGAGCGGCAGTAAAACTTGAAAAAAATTGGACAACTTTCACTTCGAAGGCAAACTGTCTCCTTTTCCAGTTAATGTCGCATTTTTTACAGCTTCATTACCGCTTGACGTTATACGAGGAGTTCTTCGGTACCACGCTGTGTATCCCTTTGAGAACAGTTCCAGGAACCACTCACCAGGCAGACAGGAAACACACATTTTTCCCAAGTGACCGGTGGCTGCCGACTGTTCTCAAGTCCTGGAGCCCTATCACCTGACCCTACAGCATCACATGTCCAAAACAACTGAAAAGTTCATGTCATATGACAGCAAAACATATATACCTGTGAACAGCCAAAATATCCACTGTGTGTATGTGTGTGCAGGGGTTTCCACACATCACTAAAAGTGCTGAGGAGCGAATTGAGAGGGGAGCTACATCACCCGAGTATCCTTCTTAGTCACTGTTCCAATGTTTACAACTGCACCGCTGAACAGCATGCTGGGTAAAGCTCTCGATGGAGGATGAAGAGCGCAGAGATGCTCCAGGAGAGGAGCTGCTGTCTGCTGTATTTAAAAAAAAAAATTCCAGCTTGCGCTGCTTCTGAGCTGAACCTTCCTGTGGGTGTGGCTCAGCTCTTCATTTCAACCCCGTAACTCTGACAGCGAGTACTCATCTTTGGCAAAGACGGACCACAGTTCACAGTTTCATGTAGCAACTGTGTGTACTTTATTTAGTGCACACAGATTTCCGTCATTTAGCGGCACAGACTCCCTGCTGATCAGTGCTGCGTGGACACCCACCCATGGCCCACTCTGAACTTTAGATCACGCTGTCAGACGTTGAAGAGCGACATATGTGAGCCTCGATGGTGAAACGATTTCCTGTTAAAACATGCCATCTGTTCATTCTGTGGATGCCTTTGGGATGGGCGTTTGTAATAAAGGTTTTACTCCATATTTTCATATCATTTTATACATAAATTAATGAATCCATTAATCAAGAAATCATCAGGCAGATTAACTAAAATAAAAAAAATCCACAGTTGCAGTGGAACTGGACATGAGGCAGCAAATGGATGTTTTCCATTTGGAGCTGATCATTGCGCAGCTACATAAGTGACAGTGTGTGTCAAAGACCACAAAAAAAAATATCTTGTGAATAGCTTCCTGCAGCAAATCCAGTTTTAGTTTAATGACACGATTGAAGGCTTTTCGAGCAAACAGATTCAGCGCTGTAAAATCTGCAAACACCCGGTCGGTGAGCGAGGTGACTCATCCTTCCGGCTTTCACACAGAAACTCAGGATATTTTATCAAATTAAAGCTGCCTGCAGTGTGAGAGGCCACAGCGACTCTCACATGGTAACTAGAAAAATATCTGATGTGAGCCACATGAGGTGAGAGGAAGTCTAGCTGCAGCAAGAGTCAGCTGCTAAAGTAGGAGTCAAGTCCTCCAGGGTTTCACTCAGCAC
>VUQK01043863.1:0-13322 GCA_015106715.1 Bujurquina vittata
TCAACATCAGGATGCAGCTGGATTTGACCTTTGACTCAAAGAGTTTGTTTTTGTCAAACACCACATGTAGGCGTTGATAATCTGCTGCACTGATGCTGAACTTTGTTGTAGAGTTTATTGTGAATTCATTGAGTTTTGGAGTTCATACTTTGTTTCTTCTTGTTGATGTTCATGTGTGTCCTTAATATTACACACATTTAGCTCGTAGTGCTGCTGTCTATTTCTTTAAACGGTATCTTTGTCAAGTTTTTATTACACAATAGTCACTTTTGCGCCTTTAATCTTGCACCTGATTACTGTAAGTATGAAAATACTAAAACTAATACTGAAACTAATTAAAACAAACTAAAACTAAGCATGAAACCAAAAATAAAAACGAGCAAAACCACTGAAAACTAATTAAAACGAACTGAATTAGAGAAAAAAAAGTAAAAACTAACTAAAACTAAACTATAATGTAAAATACAAAACTATTATAACCCTGGTACACATTATTAAATAGCACAAGTAGAAAGGACCATACAGGTGGATTTCATAAAGGGTGTCTTCCTGGCGGGTCGGTCAGAACACACAGCAGCCCATCACATGCAGTTTTGTACTTTAATTATGCTCAAGCTTTGAACAGCACAGTAACATCAGCAGGCATGGAAGTGTGATAGTATGGTCTGAAAGTGGTCTAAATGAACAAAGAAAAAACATTTACGTTAATGAAACTCAATACACAGATAAATATGAAAACCACACCCCCAGTTAACCACACCTCAGCCAACAGTTCTCGTCCACTCCAGTTCTACATGCATAGGGAATTCATATTGAACTACAATACAACACTGCTATCTAGTGATTACAGTGGTCAGTAACCAGTGGATGCATCGCTATATGCCTCTATCAGGAATCAGCCTCAGAATACACATAGAAAGTATCATTATAATTATCACGTGTCAAAATGAACCGTAAGTTTATCAGTCTAAGAATGCCACCTTCAACTCAGAATAGTCATGTGAAAGGCACATTATCCCCGTGTCTCCGTGGGCTTTCTCCCACAGTCCAAAGACATGCAGTTAGTGGGGTTAGGTTAATTGGTGATTCTAAATTGCTGATAGGTGTGAATGTGAGTCTGAATTGTTGTCTGTCTGCGTTAGCCCTGCGACAGGCTGGTGACCTGTACAGGGTATACCCTGCCTCTTGCCCTATGTCAGCTGGGATAGGCTCCAGCCAGTAAATGTATAGACAGTCATTTACATGTTTAAAGTGACCCACACGCAAAAGCATTAAATGCATTAACAGATATTTACCCATAAGAGATTATATTTTTGAAGTCACTGACAAAGGTTTTTGCATCCCCTTAAAGTGTAAGCTGTTCACCATACACAAAACTTTCACTGTTCATTACCGCAAGTGTTACAAAGTGTTTCATTTATTCCTTCTATAACTTATAATTGAAATATAAACTGTTTCAAATCATTTTTGGTAGCTTTAAACCTTTCAAGCATGAATTATTAGAGCCCCGGTCAAGATTTTATTCCCCTAGTGATGGAAAAAACAAAAACATACAAATGAAATTTTGTTTATGAACCTATTTTTTATGGAAATATAGACTTGACTTGACTTTTGAACCAGAAAAAATATGTGTTTAATAAACCAATAACAGAAAATGATGTTGCATCCTCAGATCTACTGTCACAAATAAAATAAAATAACAAAAAAAGTGCCTCATGACTGGCCAATAGGTGGCAGTGTATGGAATAATGCACAAGCATACGCTGCTTTATCTGATATCCAACTACTGTTTAACAACAAAAGACATCCATATACAAGAGAACAGCTTTTGAATTGTCCACTGTAGTGACCACTGTGCATGAAAGGCATTCACCCGTTTCCAAACATGACAGGATATCAAAACAGAATGACACCTTTCTATAATAGAACACAGCAAAAAACAAACAAAAGCAACAAGAACAACAAAAGTGTTGATTTTAACACATTTTCAGGGTTTTTATAACCTCACACTCTCCAGAGTTAAAATAACACTTTCAAAATAGTAAATAATGTAACTCTGGTTTATGAATTAAAAAAGGGCAGAAAAATGCCCTGTCCCCTTTCTCCTCTCAGCCGGGGAGGGAGGGTGAGTGAAGCAGCGATGGCATGAGAGCGAGACAGTCAGCCGGGTTCATTCAGTCATGCCCGTTTTGTCATGGTTATGGCCAACAGTAAGAAAACTGAAATATAGATAAAGACGACTTTCGCTGGTAATATTTTGCCAAACCTTTTATCCTCACAGACAGTGCTGTATGAAGATTAAGTCAGAAGCACATGTCCTAAAAATTCTTCTTTTGTCTTCTATGCAAGATGATGGAATTTAAAAAAAAGTATAAACAGAGTATATTTTTTTAGGATTTTGCATGCTCTTTGATTAACAGAAAGGAAAAAACAAGACAGGGAAATGAGGAGTCTTTTGCTTTTTTAATTTAATAAGAGCCATTTAAAAGCAGTTTTAAAGGTTAACCCGGGGGTGGCCTGATCCCATGTCCAGCATCAAGCACTGGGCATGAGATGCAGTACATCTCATGTCTACAACGGATTTGCCACGAACCTGCCGAGGTCAAAGATCAGCTGGCCATTTTAAGTAGCTGTATTTGTATATATTTATGACTGGATGCAAATAAGTTTAGCATTAAAATGGGATGTCTGGGAATTTTTTTCTTTTTCACAGTGACTGTGAAACAGTTGGAGGTTTTGAGTAATTTCAAACATAAAACTTGAGACAAATTGAGAGAAAAAAAAAGCATTTAATGTTTTTTTAAGCAGGTTAAGAAAAGCATATGATTATATCTCTTTGAATTATTTAATGGCTGCGTTAAAGGAAGTTTAAACAAAGTCAAGTGAAAGTTAAATCAGAAATACATTAGATTCTGCTAGTACCTTCTTTTCCATATTGCATATTCCATATCAAAAAATTACTCATAATCATTAAGCATCATTATTAGATATATCATTATGAAACGTCCCCCCTATATCAACAGTACAGTTTGCACTGGTGTACACTCATAACAGAAGCAACCACAGGTGTCTTTGCAGTTAATAGTGAGTGTTCGATTGGAGAATAACATTGAAAAGAGATGACAGACACAGTCCTGAAATATTCTGACGTCTCTTAACTGTCTTTGAAAGCAAAGTCAGCTCAAATGTTGCCGTACAGATGCTCAATCTGCAAGAAATTTGAGAAAAATAGATTCAGTTATAATCCTAAATAAGAATGTAGCTTTCTGTTTTTTTGTCACATATCAAAACAAGCAAAAATAAACCAAAGTGTATTTAACAGGGACTTGATTCAGAAAAAGTCACTTCACAAAATTATGTCAAGCTCCTTACAGCAGCCGTGGCATGTTTGTCACACTTGTAGGTCCATTATTTGCGTGACATTATTGCTCATGTACTTTTTGAATACAACAATCTGACTGAGAGGTTTCATATCTGTGTAGAGCAGGGATACCCTAGCAATCCATCCCACCAAAGATTGCTACGCAATTGCCCAAATCAAATCAAATTATGACTTTATAATTATGACTAATGTCAAGGATTCTGAGAATTGCTTCAACAAACATGAGACTTTGATGCACTGGCAAAAACAACAGTGTTCTCACTAAACCTAAATTTAAGTAATAACTCTGTAATGCCTTTATTATGTTTATGTTTAATATGTATGCATCTGGTGCTGACCCGTGTTGAAGAAAAAAACTGTCTCCAGACCCTGGTTTCCTTCAGTTTGCTGTTGTGGTGTTTATTAAACTATACCAGTATACGGTGGGTTTACAGACACAGAGGGTGGGTCTGAGTAGGTAAACTGACCCAGAACCATCTACAAGAATCATATTTATACAGGAGACTACAAGGGAGAGTGGGGTGGTGACAGAAGTTGGAGTAAGGGTTGCTAATTACATACAAAGGACAAAGGTAAGACATCAGAGGGTCATGGGGGTGCCAGGCTATTACAACAGCAAGAAGACAAAAGAGTCTGAAGGTCCCCGGTAACAGGAGGTAACTCTCCAGGGGATGGGGAGCTTCTTGGTGACAGGTCAAAGGTTTCATACATATCAGTTCACATTCATATTCACATGTCAGACTGTTGGAAGATATTTGGTGGCCTCCAAGGACTATTTACATTAACGCCTTTATATATTACTGTAACATGTTGCAGCCTTGTCTTTGTTAGCAGCATTCAACAATTCAATACCCGGCCCATCTGTCAAATTTCAAAAAGTCAATGTGGCCCCAGAGCCAAAACATTTGCCCACCTCTGATTTAGAGCGACACGCAGAAACAGGAATAAACCCTAATACTGTATGACTGTAGTAATATAAAGTATTTTAGACAAAGTAGAATCTTTTGCACAGATTCTTTAATAATCAGAGATAGAAACATTAACTGGATGTCTTGTAGTGTTATATGATTTAGATGATTTGGACTCACTGCATCGCCACTAAAGCCAGGACTGACAGGTGGAGGTCGCCTCCGGTTACTGAATCAAACGCAGTTGAAAAGGAAGCCGATTATTTATACATAAATGAATAAACAACATTATTATGTACTTTAAAGGAACAAAAGGACAGCTGTATGAAAGTAACTCACTCCTTTGGGGATGGAAAGCATGGTTTGGATACATTGGTGGGGTTATTTCTATGGGAGAAAAAGAAAATAGCACATTAATTTACAACTGTTTTTTACTTTTAAAATGGATTCAAACTGTTTTACTGTTATGGAGTTTTTGGTACTCACCACATGTATAGTGGAAGAACATTGATAGGTACTTACATATAGCCAACACTGATGTTTGCAGTACGGTCTTGGCGTCTGCAGAATGCATAAACATTTTAAAAAATATTTTAATGAATGTATTTTTATTGTACAGAGAAATTAAAATATATATCAAGATATGCAAGATAGTACCTTGAGAATCTACTCCAGAATGACTGCCTGCAGAAGGACAAAAAGGGGAAATGAAGAAAAGAAGAAAAAGAAACACCTAACTTATCTCAAAATTTGGGAAACGACTGTTTGAAAAAAAAATCAATATTTCAAAATGTACATATAATACAATACAAAATGTTAAATTATGTCAGTTAAATGTTGAACTGTTTAACAGCAAAAGTGGTAAAAATCTAAATCCAGCAGCACTAAAGACCATTTACCTGGGGTTCCCTTCCTTTTGCCACCCCATGCGATCCTCTTCTTTTCTACTGAAAAGCATACAGTTGTACTCATGAGGATTAAAATTAAGGATTCATTTGTGGATTCAAAGTAAATGCTCACTTTAATTAAAAAAAAAACAAAAAAAAACAAACATACCGAGAAAATCTGCTCCAAATGGACCTCCTGCATGGAAAACAGAACATTATTAATTGGTGTCTTCAGTATTTGTTCAGTTTTTAAAACAAATACTCTGCTTATTTACCGTTTATCTGGTCTTGGAGGTCTGTCTCTGTCTTCAGGGTATCTCCTAAATATTTTGATAAGAAAACCATTTTTAAAAAAGTAAGGCACAGTCTATGCATTACTTTAAAGGAGACGTATCATGCTTTTAAATCCTTCCTTTTCATATATAAATCATTCACTTGTGATTATGAGGGGCTGGATGGTGTTAAAGGCACTTGAGAAATCCAGGAAGAGAATTCTCACTGCTCCATTTCCCTTATCCAAATTAGAGTGTGCTCGATGTAGTAGGGTAGAGGATGGTATCCTCCACACCTACGCCTGCCCAGTTTGCAAACTGCAGCCGGTCCTAGCCATGTTGCACCCGGGGTCTGAGAAGGCTGAGGAAGAGCCGCTCCAATGTCTTCATTAGATGTGAGGTGAGTGCCACGGGTCGGAAGTCATTCAGCTCACTTGGCCGGTCCTTCTTTGGGACTGGAACGATGTAGGATGTCTTCCAGAGGGTGGGCACTTTCCCCAGTTGCAGGCTGAGGATGAAGATTCATTGGAGTGGTTCACCCAGTTCAGCAGTGCAGGTCTTCAGCAGTCGGAGGCACACATTGTCTGAGCCCGCTCGCTGGTGCAAGTTGTTGCAGGCTGCTTTTGAACCACGGGGTGTACTGTGGATGAAGGTAAACCAAGTTGTGGTTCCCTAATGGGAGGAGGGATGTGACTCTGTATGCATCCCTTACATTAGCATTTTATTTCCCTGACGGAACCCTCCCCAAACCCTCCCTAAATCTAATCCACAGCAAGTCAATTGTCCTGTGGTTTCTTGTTGGTCAGTCCACAGCATGGTAGAAAGCAGCCAAAGTAGAGTCCAAATCAGCATGATTAAAGTCCCCAGAAATGATCATAAAAGCCTCAGGATGCTGTGGCTGCATCTGCCGTCAGAGGGATGTAAACACAAACTGTGATCACATGACTACACTCCCTCAGAAAATAACAACTCATTCCATTGTTCTCAGGGCCAAAAATTCCTCTCTTGACGAAGAGAGGAGATTGGCTCCAGTTTGTTGTTGTTTCAAGTTAAAAATATGCATAGCACATGAGCGAGAAAGATGATCCATAGAATATGAATGAAGAATGTAAGACAGAAGTAAGAGTAAAACAGAAGAAAAAAGGTTTAAAACAGTAATCACTACAGAGCTACTGGTGAGGCAGCCGTCTCCTACAGCGCCAGAAGTGCAAAATCGCTGCATGAAGAAAATGGCAGCGGATGTCCATGATCTTATTTAGCAGTTCCGCAGCAAATACTGTGACGTCAGAAATGAGAAAACGTCACATGCAAGAGAGAAAACTGAACAGACTGAAAATTATGACCTAAACAGAATATAAAGATATCTATGCAGCACCCAAACAGCATGCATTTACATTCCCTGCACTGTTAGACACTTAAAGTACACAACAAAGTGTATTTAAGTGCTAAAAAAGTGGATTTTGCATGATATGTGTCCTTTAAAGAATATGGCACAGTTTTTGCGAAATAAATCACATCACTGAAATCAAGAACAGTCTTAAAACCATTTTAAAAAATGCTTACCTGGATAATCTATCCCAGAGTGATCTTCTGTGAAATTTTAAATTACAGAGGGAATTATTATTTTTTATTAAATCTTTTTGTTTGAGACAAAAAAAAGAAAAGAAAAAATCTGTGATGAATAAGTGACAACAATGTTTTTGGCTGTGCTTCATAATCAGCAACTCATTCATCACTTCTGGATATCATTTAAAACAACCATTCAATCTTTCGTTTCTATGTGTGTATTAGACCCCATTTCTAAAAGACTGCTCAAAAAAGTCCTCCCTGTAATAAAATTTTCCTTTTATCTTAAACATTCTTGAAACAATAGTTGTAAAACAGCTAATTTATTGCGCAATTGATTTATTTGAAGAGTTTCAGTCAGAATTCATCACAGTACAGAAACAGCATTGGTGATGGTCTTCGTATGGCCTCTGACAGTGGACTCATCTCAGTGCTTGGACCTCAGAGCAGTTATACTTTTGACCATAGTATGTAATTACAGAGATTAAAGCATGTCATAGGTATTAAAGGCACTGCGCTGCAGTGATTTGAATAATATTCATCTAATCGATTTGTTCATGTAAATGGGGAGTCTTCTTCACACACTAAGGTTTATCATGGAGTTCCATTGGGTTCTGTGTTAGGACCAATTTTATTTACATTATACATGTTTCTCTTAGGCAATATTTTTAGAAGTGTAGCAAAATTCTTCATTGCTATGCAGATGGTGTGACTGTTGTTGTGATTTGGGGCTATATAAGTAAAATTAATTGAATTATTCCTGTACTCATGCAGCTCATTCAGCCATCACAAAGTCTTTCTTCTGTACCATGTATGGCCTAAATGGTAAATGGACTAGTTCTTATATAACACTTTTCTACTCTGAATGAGCACTCAAAGTGCTTACACAACACGTTTACATTTACCCAGTCACACAAGCACTTCCATATGTATCTAAGCGCTTTTATTATCTAACATACACACGCATTCATATTCCAACGCTTGCGTCGGAGAGCCACTTACCTAAGGGTACTTTGGCAGGTGGCCCGAATCAAACCGCCGACCTTCCGATTGGTAGGTGACCTGCACTACCTCCTGAGCTACACCCCCATGTGACATTGTTGATGAGACTGATTTTCAGTTGATGAGGATAGATAAGTATTCAAGCAATATCTTGATTCTTTTAAAGCTTTTGGATTATTTTAGAACACCTCAAAAATGCAGAGCCATTTCTGCCAAATTCTTCATTCATTTGTGATGAAATGACTTTTCCCTGGTTTAAGTGCTCGTGACTGAATTATGTACTTTTTTTTAATGTACTTTTTGAAAAAATTAAAATGACCTTTTATCTTACCTTTTTTCTGGTCGAGGTGGTGGTTTCAGTGAGCTGCCTGTGTGCTTTCTGTTGGTTTGGGGAAAAAGAATTCTACTTTAGAGCCAATAGAATTTAACATCCTTTCAATAAATATCAGAAATGCTTTGGCAGGTTTTGAATTAGCATAATATTTATGCAACCTTTTCTTCCAGATGAACACTGCAAACACTGCAGCGATGGTGATTATGATCAGGGCTAAAAATGAGACTGGAAAGGCCACTGGAGCAGAACGTTTAAACTGGTACATCAGTGATCCTGGTGATGTAGATACATTTGAGGTTAAAGCAAACAAATCAATCTAAAAAATGCTTGCTTAAGATATAAAGGACAGATAATGATTGTGCTCTAACCCTTCACATTGAACTCGACTGTTTGGGCTTGTTCTTTTCCACGCCAAAAGGTGGCGGTACAGGCTAGGCTTCTAACACCATCTCCTTCAGTAACTATGAAAGTGATTTTGGAAGTTGTCTGCCAGATGCCTTGTGACAGCATGGTGTGTGAGACCTCACTGGTGAGGTTAGCTACACTCCATGAGAACACTGGAGGATGTGATGGACATGTGTGTGTAACAGAACATGAAACAGTTATAGTTGAACCAGCATCAATAGCTTCTGGAAGAGGGGTCATCACTGGTTTTTCTGGAGAAGCTGGGCATGAGAAACACAAAGAAGAGCTTAGTTAAGAGTTAGAAAGCAATGTGCTTGGCACATTTGAATGACTTGCAGTGGCACTCCAAACCTTTCATAACAATAAATACACAGCTGTTGTTAAATGTGTATGTCTTATATCCTTTCTCTGCAGAGAAACAAAAGGGTCCGTTGTCAAAGGTCTTGATGTTATCCATCTCCAGTGAGCAGTTTCCCTCATTCAGATGTCCTAACATTTTGGTTCTGCCCTTAAAGTGGTCAATTACGTTGCTCTGGCCATCATGGAAGACAATGCCTCCAGTTTTTTTGGACCAGATACCACGGGTCATTGGTTCATCCTCTTCATGCTGGAAACTACAGGGAATTACCACACAGGAGCCAGTCAAGGCGTTAAATCTGAAAGGGACGTCAGCAGGCAGAGCAGAGGTTGCTGTAAAGGGGGAGACAGAGTTACTAGATGTTGCTATAAATCAAACCTCTTTAGATGTGACATGATCAAATGAGTTTCGGAGTGCGGAGACCTGTACTTACTGTAATTTTCATGTGGATCTCTCTCATATTCTGGAAAAATGGGGAAATAAATTAACAAGACTGTCAGTGGAAGAGTATTTTTGTTTTCTGGAAAGTTAGATGAAAAGGTAAATGGACTAGTTCTTATATAGCGCTTTTCTACTCTGACTGAGCACTTATACAACATGTTTGCATTCACCCAATCACACGAGCACTTCCATATGAAACTAAGCGCTTTTATTGTCTAACATTCATACTCCAACGCTGAGAGCAACTTAGGGTATCAGTAAAATATAGGATACTTTGGCATGTAGCCAGGAGCAGCCGGGAAATGAACTGCCAACCTTCCAATTAGTACTGTAGGTGACCCGTTCTTCCTCCTGAGCTACAGCCACCTTGAAGTTCAAATAAGGTTCAAGCTATTATCTTAGATTGATTTAACACATATATGTGTTGGTTATTAGTCACTGGAAGCCAAAAAGATATCTATATGTCATCATGATGCTTCCATTACCAAAAGATATAGAGTGATTTACCAAAAACAAAATTGACTCTTTAGCCTTTTAGAATTTACCCTATCAGTTCCTGTGCCACTCCAAGATAAGGAACTACTGGCTTCAGCTATAAAAACGGTATGACTCCATTATTGCACAAAATCCCTCATTCATTTCAAAATGTGTGTAACAGTTAGGAACTCACTTTTCACAATAAGTGTCACAGAGGTTGAAGTCTCCCCAGTAATAAATTGAGCAGTGCAAGTCAAAGGTTTACCGTCATCACTTAGGGAGGGAACAAATGTTAGATTTGACACTAGATTGTATTTTCCAAGAATCTGTTTGGTGTCAAATGAACTCTGCATGTCTTTGTAGTTCCAGATGACAGTTGGTTTATTTTTCATGCATTTGTAGGTAACAGAACAGATGACATTCTTTGCCATGCCCTCTGTTAACTCCCCTGGTGGTTCATTCATAGTGATTTCCTGGAATGGACCTAAGCAAAAAGGAGTGGAAGTAAATCTTATGCAAGCATTTTTGTTTTATTAAATTAAATAACACATCAACTGACATAAAACTTACATTCAACATTCAGTGGAATTTCCTTGGTGGCTTTCTGACCCCCAGAATAGCTAACAGTACAACTCACGCTATGGTGTGCTTCTTCTACAGTCCAAATTCGTTCTACTGTCCTTTCCCAAATCCCCTCAGATACCAAAATGTCTATGGTCTTGTCTGTTCCGGGTATACCGTTCAGGCTTAGGACTGGGGGAGCAGACATACATGCATGACGTACACTGCAGGACACAATGCCTTGCTCTCCGACTCTGGGAGTACCAATAATGCTCAGCTGTGGTTCTGGTGCATGTTCTGTGAAATCAAAACAAAGATTTTAGAGCCACAGTGACTCAGTAACTTTGAAATTATGTTTCAGAAGTAGGAAAGCCTATTTCAAAATTTTAAAAAATGGGACATTTGTAAAAACACAGTATTAATTTGGTGTGGCATGTGTCTCATTTTGTGTTTGTTTGTTTAATGGTCAATTTGTGGAACGTAAATGGAATGGTTATTCTGTTTGTCATACTGCATATTATAGTTCATAGCGCGTTGCTATTTGACATAGAAAAAATCCCTAAGACCAAAAACTGTTAAAATAAATCCCAAATGATACATTATCATGACTTGTGAAGTCTAATTAGCTTTATTATTTAGATAATTGCATTGCTGGAATTTAAGTTGAATTGGCTATAAATTGGAAATAAATCAACACTTACCTGAAACAATAAGTTCAGTAGATCCATCATAAGATAAGTGGCCTGTAGTGTGATAGGAAGCAATCGGGTTCTTATCTATCCATGGATAGAGTCGGTCATGGTTGTGTGACATTTCCAGACGCTCAATCTTAAGACTACAGTTCTGCTTCACCACTGATCCAATCAAGCTTGTTCTACCATTAAACTTACTAATAACAGCGCCTCTCTGGTTAAATACTGCTGGGTATTCATTACTCTGGTACAAGTACCACTTAACTTCAAGGTCATAAGGCTGGGAATTACTGTAGGAGAATTTGCATGGAATAACAAGACATGATCCTTTCAGCCCAGGTATGCTGCGTGGAGCAGTGAAGGACCAGCCACGATTGAGCATGTTTCCTGTAAAAAGAAAAAGAAAATTTGAAGCATACAGTAGTTGTTGACTTTTGAGACCTCTTTTAAAACAATATGTGATTTGGATTAGTGTGACACATTGTGGTTTTATTTGATTTATTGGTTAGCCAGCAGCTGTACAATGAGCCCACAATATAGGGAAGAACCAGGCTAGTAAGCATTAATTATTAACGCAACATTCCACATTTGCTAGCCATATGGTACTGAGCAGGTTGTTTTAAATTAGCACAGGCTGATTTACTAAATGCAATTGTCATAAGTGCAGCAAAGGAGCAAACCCAAACAGGAGCTACCATAGTTGCTTTAATGCTAACACGAGTTATAAGCAGTTAGCCAAGAAAGTTCAGTTCATATCGATGCGTTTTTAGCGTGAGAAACATTTTGCCACTCGTCCAAGTGATTTCTTCAGGCCCCGTTTACACGAGAACAATCTGGTGGAAATGGTGTTGTTTTTCCAAATTCATTTCGAAAAGTATTGTGTTCCTGCAGAAATGTTTTATAAACCATTGCCGTTCACACTGAACCACAAGCTGCTGAAAACGCTGTAGTTCCCAAGACAGGCCACAACTTGGCAGTGTGTGCGTAGGTGTCGCAAACATAGGGTGTATGTGCCCGTAGCTCCCATTTTCAAAAGTAGCATTTCAGCAGTTTTACACAGAGAACGGAGCATTTTGAAAATGCTCAACTTTGGAACCTGTTTTCAAATTGTGACATTTTCAGGGACTCAAAACGCCGTTGTCGTGTAAACAAAAGACCAAAACACAACAAAACGTTTTAATTTTCACGTGAAAAAGTTGTAAACGGGACCTCAGTCTCAGCTGACTGCAGGTTCTAGTACATTTGCATAATGACTGAAACTAACTATCTGCTACATAATTTCCGACAATCCTCTTGCCAACGGCATTAATTATGTTACTTTATGCCAAGGGATCCACTCCCTGCAAATCCTTGGATTTTCTTGGCACTGAAAAGGCTGTTCCCAGATGAATGGGTTTTCCTGACCTGGGTGACTATGTATTTATCAAGACACAATATAAGCAGTTACTGTCATCAAAATACTTTTTTTTTCTGATGTGTCAGAGTATGTTAACTTGTCCTATTACATTTGATACTCTAAAAATAAAAGATTGTGAATAAATCTCAGCAGGTATTACTATATCTTAGTTCAAGCCCATTTGATTAAAGCTCCAAGTCTGTATTAGAGTTGCATTTTGATTGCACTTCATTTCAAAAGCACCGTGCTGGCACACAAAATGTCATTCTCCAAATATTACCTAATCATAGATTCAGCAATATTAAGAGCACATTAACAAATATGAATGGTAAACATCTTTTATTGCCAAGCTTGCAGAGGTGGGAAGTAACAAAGTACAAATACTTCATTACTGTACTTAAGTAGATTTTTCAGGTATCTGTACTTTACTTGAGTATTTATCTTTCTGACTACTTTTACTTTTACTCCATACATTTTTACATTTTTAAAACAAGCTTGTTACTTTAGGTTTAATGTGTCTGAGAAAAGTTTGTATTTCCGGTCAGTGTGCCATCAAACATCGAACAATCTGAGCCGCAGTGATTGGTTACGATGTGTGGCAGCGTCTTTGTGTGTCCACACCGAGCGACAGGGCGGGGCAG